>JACXGI010001113.1:24057-36375 GCA_016801175.1 Esox masquinongy
AAACTTCAGCCGGGCTTGGATGTTTTTCTTTGTAAGAAAAGGCTTCCGTCTTGCCACCCTACCCCATAGCCCATTCATATGAAGAATACGGGAGATTGTTGTCACATGTAGCACACAGCCAGTACTTGCCAGAAATTCCTGCAGTTCCTTTAATGTTGCTGTAGGCCTCTTGGAAGCCTCCTTGACCAGTTTTCTTCTCATCTTTTCATACATTTTGGAGGGACGTCCAGTTCCTGGTAATGTCTTTGTTGTGCCATATTTTCTCCACTTGATGATGACTGTCTTCACTGTGTTCCATGGTATATCTAATGCTTTGGAAATTCTTTTGTACCCTTCTCCTGACTGATATCTTTCAACAATGAGATCCCTCTGATGCTTTGGAAGCTCTCTGTGGACAATGGCTTTTGCTCTGAGATGCAACTAAGAAAATGTCAGGAAAATCCTACTAGAACCGCTGAACTTTATTTGTGATTAATCAGAGTCACTTTAAATGATGGCAGGTGTGTAATGACGTCTATTTAACCTGAGTTTGAATGTGATTGGTTAATTCTGAACACAGCCATATCCCCAGTTATAAGAGGGTGTGCACACTTATGCAACCAGGTTATTGTAAGGTTTATTGTAAAAACCTGGCATTTTAACAGTGGTGTGTAGACTTTTTATATCCACTGTAGATGGTGAGGGGTTCACCACTCTGTGAAAGACTGCACAGGCAAATAGTGCAACAATTTAAGAATAATATTTCTCAACATAAAATTGCAGTGTGTTTGGGGATCTCATCTATGGTTCATAATATCATTAAAAGTTTCAGAAAATCTGGAGAAATCTCTCTACGCAAGGGACAAGGCCGAAAAGCAATATTGAATGGCCGGGATCTTCGGGCCCTCAGATGGCACTGCATTTACAGCAGACACAATTCTGTCATGGAAATCACTGCATGGGCTCAGGAACACTTCTGAAAACCATTGTTTGTGAAAACAGTATGTCGCTGCATCCACAAATGCAAGTTAAAACTCTACCACGCAAAGAAGAAACCATATATAAACAAGATCTAGAAACACTGCCGCCTTCTCTGGGCCCCACCTCAGATAAGCTGGACTGAGGCTAAGTGGAAAACTGTCTTGTGGTCTGACCAATCAAAATTTGAAATTAGTTTTGGGAATCATGGCATCCGTGATGGTATGAGGGTGCATTAGTGCACATGGCATGGGTGATTTCCACATCTGTGAAGGCACCATTAATGCTGAACAATATATACAGGTTTTGGAGCAACATATGCTGCCATTCAGCCTTTTTCAGAGAAGGCTTTGCTTATTTCAGCAAGACAAAGCCAAACCACATTCTGCACGTATTACAACAGCATGGCTCCGTAGTAGAAGAGTCCGGGTGCTAAACTGACCTGCCTGCAGTCCAGACCTGTCATTCATTGAAAACATTTGGCACATTATGTCAAATACAACAAAGGAGAGCCTGACCTGTTGAGCAGCTGAAATCCTATATCAAGCAAGAATGGGAAAACATTTCACATTCAAAACTACAGCAATTGGTCTCCTCAGTTCCCAAACGCTTACAGAGTGTTGTTAAAAGAAGAGGTGATGCAACACAGTGGGAAACATGCCCCTGTCCCAACTTTTATAAAACGGTGTTGCTGGCATCAAATTCAAAATGGGCATGTACTGTTTTTCAAAAACAATACAATTTCTCTTTCAAAATTTGATATGTTGTCTTTGTATTATTTTTAATTAAATATAGGGATAGATGACTTGCACATCATTGCATTCTGTTTTACTTTGCATTTTACGCAGTGTCCCAACTTTTTGAGAAGTGTGCTCTTTACCTCCAACAGTCCAATGAGCACTTAAGGTTGTGGATTTCTGTGGTGTGCGTGACTGTGTGTGCGTGACTGTGTGTGTGTGTGTGGGGGGGGTGTGTGTGTGACTGTGGGGGTGTGAATAACCAATATATACATTTGTGCTCAAAAGTTTGCATACCCTTGGAGAATTGGTAATATTTGTACCATTTGTAAAGAAAACATGAGTGAGCAGGCAAAACACATATCTTTTATTTCTTATGGGATTCACATTCAACTGTAGGTCATAACAGAATGGCACGATCATAAAACAAAACATGGCAACAAAGAAAAAAAAGGAACTGACCCCTGTTCAAAAGTCTGCATACCCTTAGTTCTTAATACTGTGTATTGCCCCCTTTAGCATCAATGACAGCATGCAGTCTTTTGTAATAGTTGTCTATGAGGCCCGAATTCTTACAGGTGGTATAGCTGCCCATTCCTCTTGGCAAAATGCCTCCAGGTCATGCAGTCTTTGGTCATCTTGCATGAGCCGCATGTTTGAGATCTCCCCAGAGTGGCTCGATGATATTAAGTTCAGGAGACTGTGATAGCCACTCCTGAACTTTCACCTTTTCTGCTGTAACCACTGGGTCAACTTGGTCTTGTGCTTATGGTCAATGTCGTGCTGGAAAGTCCAAGAGCGTCCCATGCGCAGCTTTCGTGCAGAAGAATGCAAATTGTCTACCAGTGTTTTCTGATAACATGCTGCATTCATCTTGCCATCAGTTTTTACAAGATTCACCGTACCTTTAGAGCTCTCAACCCCCAACCATCAGTAAGCCACCACCATGGGGATGGTATTCTGTTCACTAGAGGCCTTTTTGATCCCTCTCCAAAAATAGCGCTTATGGTTGTGACCATAAAGCTCTATTTTGGTGTCGTCACTCCAAATTACAGTGTGCCAGAGGCTGTGAGGCATGTCAAGGTGTTGTCGGGGATATTGTAAGCTAATTTTTGTTCAAGTATCGTCGTATTTTGCTCCTTGAAACAACCACACCGTCTTTTTCCAGAGCAGCCAGTATTTCTCCTGAGGTTACCTGTGGGTTTTTCTTTGTATACTGAACAATTCTTCTGGCAGTTTTGGCTGAAATCTTTCTGGGTCTACCTGACCTTGGCTTGGTATCAAGAGGTCCCCGAATTTTCCATTTCTAAATAAGTGATTGAACAGTACTTACTGGCATTTGCAAGGCTTTGGATATCTTTTTATAACCTTTTCCATCTTTAATAAGTTCCATTACCTTGTTACGCAGGTCTTTTGACTGTTCTTTTCTGCTCTCCATGGCTCAGTATCTAGCCTGCCCAATGCATCCACGTGAGGGCTAACAAACTCATTGACTATTTATACACAGACACTAATTGCAATTGTAAAAGCCTCAGGTGTGGGAAATTCACCTTTAATTGCCATTTTCACCTGTGTGTGTCGCATTGTGTGTCTGTAACAAGGCCAAACATTCAAGGGTATGTAAACTTTTGATCAGGGCCATTTGGGTGATTTCTGTTATCATTATGATTTAAAAAGGAGCCAAACAACTATGTGATAATAAATGGCTTCATATGATCATTATCCTTAAATAAAAGACAGTTTTTTTGCAGGTTCAGTCATATTTTCAAAATCAATGCCAAAATTTCACAATTTCTGCCAGGGTACAGTATGCAAACTTATGCGCACAACTGTATATATTTTTTTTCTGTGTATCAAACTTTTGGGTCGTTTCACTATGACATCTGTGTTCATCAAGCGAAACATGAAAGTAGCTTTCACAGGCTGTTGGTAAATGAAGTCCAGATTGAGGAGGCGTGAAATAGATTTAAACTAGCTCCGGACTTCAACTCCCATCAGCATCTGTTCTGAATGTCCCTGTGGGATTTTCATGACTGGGCAGCTCTAACAATTTGGAAGGGCAAGGCATGTGTGAATATGTGTAACAATTAAAGGTGCCCCCCCTCCCTTTTCTATTATTTATTTTGTGATCGCCAAAAAGTGAACATTTAAGTGTGACCAGTTTTGTCCAGATGTCACTGATACTTGTATATCAGGACAAGGTTAGGTCAGTTGTTGGGAGGTGTCTTTTGATAGACCCACAAATATTGTATACATTATTCATACTGCTATGGCAATAGTCATGCATATTGTCAAGTATAGTAATAGTTGAATTCCATTCACTCTAGTTATCAGTTCAGTTGAAAAGTTCGAGATCTTTGTGTAGAAAATAAGCAAGCTCATATCTGCCCATTGAGAAGTATTCTCAGTGAAGTGCTTCTGTATGAAATTTCTCGGTTACAAGGTCTTCACAGATTGCATGTGTGGAAATCTGTTCAGGCATTGTACTTTGCCCGCCGGTTGGAGGAGAACTCCATTGTGAGGATAGAAGTGAAGCGTGCAATATGAAATGAATGTTTGTAAAAAGGCCACGACACAGAGAGAGGAAGGTAGCGTGGTCTGACAGCCAATGAGGAACTGAAGAGGAAATAACAAGGCTTTTTCTCCAAACCATGCTGTAGGCATCTTTTGAAATCACGGATGGACTAATAACCACATTGGGAGGGGTAAAGTGGCGTGTTGTTCTTCAGTGTTCGCAAGGTCAGTGCAATCCTCAGTGAGCAAGGACAGTTGAGGAAGGATATCTGCAGAGTTGAAGTGGGCAGGACACAAAACATTACATAGGTCACCTATGCCATACTCCGTTCTCTCTGCTACTTCACAGCAAGCAATACACGAGTGTTGTGTCTGGGCCTGTCGTGTCTGGGCCTGTTTTCTTACACCGTAAGGCTGGAAACAAAACTATTTTCTAATATTTCAGTTCTGTGTAGAAACAAATATCAAACAGAATTTATTTTCTAGAGCCCTTTTTACATCAGCAGTTGTCACAAAATGCTTTGAAAGATACCCAACCTGAGACCCCAAAGAACAATCAACAGCAGAGTTGATATATCGCTCCATACCGATGTTTCCATCTATTTAGAACAATTTCAAACCCAAAAAGGTTCATGGTTCCTAAAAAAAGTATTGTGAAATATGTGCACATAATATACAGTCACTTCTAAGATCATGGCTGCATAAAATAAACAACAACAAATACATTTTCCAGAAATTCAAACTGTATGATTGAAGGTAGTCAACAAAAAATACATATTTCTCAAAGTACACATTTCTTTCCCACCCAATCATCCCTGTTTACAGTATTTTGTGAATGTGGCACTTGCTTGGATAAAAGGAAACCCGTTTGAAGAGATCTTAGACCATCTCTCCCTAATGGAGATCCTTCCTAGATTTTAGAGATCCTCCAGTCTGCAGATGGACTGCCCTCCATGGGGATTAAAAATAGTTTGTGCATGTGCGTTACATAATTTGTATACCCCAGTAAAACAGGAAACCATGGAAGACCACCATACAGTTCCTTAACACTAGAACCGCCAAGCCTTTCAGACAAACATTATCAGCGTAATCCGCCAAATTTGTCGTTTGTCGTCGTAAGCATATGATTTGGCCTTATCAGCATACGCATTCTCCTCCGCAGCATCACCATCCAGCCAGAGCATCAGTTCATCTACTGGGTCATCAAACTATATAGAATAGTCTAAAAAATAATGAACTACAGAATTTGTTTTAAATGTTTAATGAATTTGAAAAAATACAAGAATGTGTTTGTATTGATGGTCTTATATGAAAAAAAAACGACTAAAAAAAGAATACATAGAACCAATATTTCTAAGAACACAGGCTATAGTATTTTCATTAGTTTATTCAGCACTACAAATGTACAAAATGAAAATTACATTTAGAATCCATTAGAATTTAGTTTTCATTTTGATCTAATTTTGGTGATGTACAAAGTAAAATAACAGACATTATCGACCAGTTTGCGACGATCAAAGGATATCCGCATGAATAGCTGTACATACAGTAGGCCTAAAGCACGGTTGCCTGATAAACACCAAAAATTTCAAAGAATGAATAACACATAGGCTATAGCCTATTCGTAGAAATGACATTGATAGATCCAAGGATATGTAGCCTCTCCAAGTAAAAACATTGTAGTGTATTATTCAATGAAATTTATTTGTAAATTTGATTATCAGAGTAAAAGGATGACCAAAAGAGGATTTACTGTAGCCTAAACTGTCACAGTGTCACTTGTGATCACGCCTCCCACTGGGGAAGCTCGACTGCATTGCTCCCCATCGCCGGCCTATTAGCCGCCACTGTCCATTCTTCCCGCTACTACCACCGCATTCACGAAACACCCCGCACTCTCCACTATGCACACCTCTTCCTCATCACATCACCCCTGACTTCCCATCATGATGCCCACCGGATCCTCACGACTACTGCCTAGAACTGCCCTTGTGTACTAAACCCTTGTTTCACTGTTCATTCTGCAACACTGTGACATAGATGAATGACGAAATTTAAAAATGTAAATTCGATGAGCAGAGTCAAAGGATGATCAAAGGATAACTTGAAAAACAGTCACATGTAGTACATTTGCTGATTTGGGAATTGGTATTTTGTTTTTTGAATAATGATTTAGTGTAATACATTTGTAGAATCTTAATCTTCAGTAAAATAGGCAGTGAAAATTTAAAGAGAGATGATAGTTAGATGTGTATGCGATTTTGTTTTTCTTTCTCTTCTAATATATAAACGGTAACATGTAATACCTTTGTTGAATTGGTAGTTGGCTATTAGTAAAGAATGTCTGGTATTTCGTTTCTTAAAATATTTAGATGTACATTTTAGATTTATATTTGATGAATTAGCCTACACAAGAAGCTAAATCTCCTATTGAAAACAGTAACATGTGATACATGTTGAATTGTCAAGTAGCCTATATCATTTGTATTATGTTTCAATAATAGCCTAATCAAATCGTTGAATGGTCATGGAAATCTTGTATTTCATTTGTAAGTTCATTCAAATTCAACCAAGACTCTATCATTCATCTGGGAGTATCGCACATTCATCCATTGACTTCATGCATTCAGTGAGGGTGATTAGCGCCATTTGTGTAACATTAACGGGCTGCCTGGGTACCAACGTAAAGTGCCGAGGGCTGTTGGCCGATTAAGTTGGAAAATAGGGTAAAAAAAACAGGTAAATAGCCTCTAAATAGTTTTCCGTTTGTGAGTTTAGAATTCTGACAATGGAACAATGTAATATATGCCCATATAAGAAAAGTCATGGAAGGAGGAGGGTGTAGCTTTCAAAATGGCAGTTTTATTATAATTACAAATGCCAATTCCCGTAGGCATTTGGCGGTCCTAGTGTTAAATGACATATGCATAGTTTGCCCCACCTGTGGGACTTTGCTGAATCACAAAAACTGCGCATTCAAACTAACTCTTCCACTCTGCAAGTTGTACTTTCACTTTTGGTTGACCTGCTTGCTTACAGAAGCTGTATAACAATATTTTTGGATATAAAAAGCAAACTAAAAGCAATTTAGATGGCATAAATAATTCCCTTCACTATTCGGGTCATGTTCTCTCCCTCGAACAGAAACAGAAAGTGTTTTGAATTTTTGCAACCACGATACGACTGAGGGATTTACTTGTCTGTCTGACATTTCTCGTTTGAGGAGCTTTAGTGTTGCCAATATAGGAGAGGGAGGAAGGAGTTGTTCCATTTTACAATAGAAGACATTGTGCATCGTCTGTTGGCCAATCTAAATTCTGCATTTTAGCTTGTGCTTTTGTAGGCACTCTAGGCACACAATTTCTGGTGAGTTGATGTTGTGAAACGCTATACCATTATTACTGCAGATATATTACCAACATTTTCTTGTCCCAATGCAAAAAATCTACAAATTTCCTTAATTCTTTGATAAAATTCAAAAAAGGTAGAAGGATGACAAAGATTTCATTTGATTTTTTGTTTTACTTGCCAGTATTTACACAGACCTTTTTTTTAATCTTGTTATTAAAAAGTTTGGTTTTAATTTCTTGTGTTGTGTTGTTTATTTTATACAGCCTTACAGCCTTTATACAGCCTTACTTTGCTGATCTTATTCAAGGGTGCAAATAATTTAAGGTGACACACGCGTACATACACGCGCGCTTGCACGCACGCACGCACGGACGCACGCACACGCACACACACACCATGTGAGAAATACAATTGGATTTGATCCGGCTCAAAGGGCCAAACTTTTCAAAGGACAGGGATTGTCAAAGGTTGCAGTGGAGTTCCATGAAAGCCCCTCCAGGTGGGAGTGGTTCTGTAGATCCATTTCATGGGTGCAAGTGTGAAATCCTAAAGGTAAAACACTCAATTGATATTCAGAGCTCACGCTTGGGTGATCCTTTTGCATTCAGACCAAAAACAATTATAAAGTGCAGCCAGTACAGAACGCTGGGAGTTAATTTGAGGGATGTTAGTGAGATGTTACGTAGAGGGCCGTGAGGGAGCGCCCCTCCTAGTCCCAGGCTGTTCCACATAGAGGTTGAGTGTCTGTTTCTAGCTCTGATGGCAAGTGAGCAATCCACCGACGACAAGGCTGCTTAGGGGTCTGAGATTCCTAAATCTAAGAGTGTAGTTAACTTAAGACCTTGGCCATTGATCTCCCGTGTTGTTGTTTTTTCTAGCAAGAGATTAGGCTGTAATGTCCTGCTATGGATGGATGGGCATCTGCCATGGGGAAATGTCATTTCCTCAGGAGCACCGCGCTGTAACTAAGCCCACTCTAAGCGAAGGCAGGGGGCAAGACCAAAGGGGGAATGGGCCAAGAGATAACCACGTTCTATATATATGCAGGCAGATTGTTGCTCATGGCCAATGATTGGTTGTAGTTCCCCCCACCATATCATATCTCTGCTCGTCTTGAAGTTCTTTCCCGCTGTTTATAAAATATTTATTTTCCTTCAACATCATTTCTCCTTCTGACCAGTTCCTGCATTATAATTTTGCACCAAACAAATAAACAAATATACATAAGGGCTCATAACAATAAAGAAAACAAAGCATCATTATTACCTCTTGTTTGTAGCAAATAATTAAAATGTCATAGACTGCAAAGTAACCAACTAAGCTTGACATGAGATTGTATTTGAAAATTTTTTTTTTCTTTTTTCCAGTGAGTGCTTGGGAACAGATTCTTTCAAATAAACTCATTTTAAGGGTTCTGAAACTTCTTGACCCGCTGTGTAACAGACAGGTGATCTAAATTACCACTTTGTACTTTTTTAATTAGAGTTTGACTGGCCGTAGATCACCGTTCTCCACAATTGCTAAAGTTATTTCAGTGTTTTCCAAACAAAAGCGGTCTGAAAAAAAAATAAACACTGTTTAACTGGGTCTCAGTAAGGCCCGTTTCCCTGAAGGAAAAGATATTCACTTTCAAAATTATTCATGCTCTCCTTATTTTTTGTGTAAAATGATGATAATTGCAAAGTTACTTCATTCTCTCTCACTCTCACCCCCCCCCCCCCCAGGACATACTCAACAACCTGGACAACCTAGAGTCTGGCTGTGACCTGGATGATGATGACCTCATGCTGGAGGATGACCTCCCCGAGGATGGCTCCTTGCACAGTGGTGAGTATGAAACAGAAAATTGTTCAATGTTTTAATGTGATGCAAAGAAATATGTAGTGTGCAAACCAGGAATGGCTATTTCACTTGAAGAAACAAATTGACATTTTCCAAAACTGCAATTGTGTCTATTGAACAGCTGAAACAGAGAAAAGGCTGTTATATTATTCAAACATTTATTAAAATGCGATCTGTGGGTAAACACTGGAAACATGCTACTTATTCCATTTGTGACAATAAAACTCCTACCCACACAAGTACATTCAAACAAAACAGCCTTTTCTATCTGTCAAGGGTTGCATTTAGAAATGCTAATATTGTCTGACTTTCCACCATACAATCGAGAGATTGTTTGTTCAAGTTGAGCTATATCTTTGAATGACAAGATCCGTTGCTGTCATGGTAGATTATGTGGGGTTTAAGTGTTTCCAAAACAAATGGGGGTGGAAGAGAAATTAGTCGCTCTGTTCATACAATTGGGGTTATGTCAATTATCTCCATTGGGTGCAAGATTCAGCTGCAATGAACAGTGGTTTCTGTTTTCTTACTACAAACACAGCTCTGTCTGTCCCCTGAATGATTGAAATTGGACTCTCAGTCCTTGACATTCCTTTGTCGGTCCTCTTGTGTTTTAGACAGCAATGGGATGTCCCATCTGGCTCACTGGAGGAGGAGACAGCTCTGTTGGACCGCAGAAGACCACCTCCAGAACAACGATAACAGGTGAGACATTAAACCCCGCCTTGACTGGGAAATGGGGGTTACCAAGAGAGACCTCATAACCTGTTGGTCATCCAGCCTGTCATTCACCTGTCCCAGGACCCCACCCCACCCTTTCACCCCGACACCACTTGCACTGACCGTCTGCTCCCTCCCTCTTTCCCTTGTCCTGTAGTGAAGTTGGGTTCGAGCCGTGCGATGGTTACCTGGGTCGGGACACAGGCTTGGCCAGCCCTCACCAGGCTGTGGATGAGCTGACACTGAAAAACATGGCGGAGGATTGCTGCTCGGTCAAGGCCCAGCTAGAACACCTGAAGCTACTGCTGCAGGTTACAAACACTGTGCTCACTCTGTGTTAAACCCCCACTCCATGGTGGACCATGGCCTTTAATGCAAACTATTAAATTAATACCACGGACAACTCACTTCTGGGTAGGGAGATTTAGGGACAACCGTGAACCCAGCGGTTAGAGTGTCTGGCCTGTAATCTAAAGGTTGCTTGGTCAAATCCCTGACACGGCAAGGAGAAAGATCTGTTATTCTCTCTCTTAACAAGGCAAATCGTCTGTAACAGCCCAAATCATTCCAGGGCATGGATTCTACAAGCTGCGGGAAACGATCCACAGGGATGTTGATCCCTGCTGATGTGAAGCCATCAATGCAGATTTGACAGCAGTACGTGCATGCTGAGAACTGCCTTTTCTATTTCATCTGGAAGACGCTCCATTTGGTTCTGGTCCGCGGATCGCGCAGGCAGTTGTGTTTAACTACAGATATCACACTGACATTTCCATCACTTTTTCAAGAATGAGCATGTGCACTGTAAAAGAGTTGTTCAGCAGCCTTCTAGTCTGTAATTTAAAATCAATCAGAGTAAAAATAGAAACTTCTAAGATCTTCTGCAACGTTTTCCAAGATGACGGGGCAGTAAACATAATGAAAAACAAGACTTGTATCAAGGGAGGTAATGTCTGCCAGGAAAGCCTTCCCCACACCATTACATCACCATCATCCTGCATCCTTGACTACAGGCAATAGGGGTTCATGGCCTCACTCTGATTAGCACCAAATCCTGACTCTGTCATCACAAAGCTAATTCAATGGACAAGGCAGTGTTTTAACACTACTCAACTGTACACTACTGTTGACTGTGCAGTATTCATGTTGTTTTCGTCAGACCGGAATGCGGTGAGGTCATCTGCTGCAATAACCCATCCATGACAAGGGCCGTTTTGAGGTGCCCATCTGTTGTACTGTGTCGTTGTTTGCCTGTTTGTGGCCCCCTCCCTGTGAGCGTGCATGATTATTGCCGTCGTCCGTCAACTTCTCACATCAACAAGCACTTTTCGTCCACAGGACAGCCATTGACTGGATGTTTTGTGCTTATATTGTCTCGCAGCATGCTCTTTTGATAACCCGTGATTTTGCAATCAGCCATTGGCCTGCTTTTGGGAAACGAGGAATTCCTCCAAAATGATTGGCCGCCTCTGCGATCGTTGCCATGCTAAATATCAGTGTTTGGGAACGAACCAAGTGTGACTTTCAAGCAGATGGGTCTGGGGCCCTAAGGGTCACAAGGTAATGATAGACTCATTATATACCAGGAGTTTGAGCTTCTACAACATTATAGTCCGCCAGGGTGCTAAAGTCATTAAGCCAGTCAAGTCATTAGGCCAAGCAAATGTTGTTCCAGTGGATACCAGGCTTCTGACTGTTTAAATCATTCACCAATAGAATGTGCAGGCTGGCGTTTGGGTGACGCTATAGTTCAATGAGTGTACTAATGTCAATAGTGCATATAGTGTGCTGATTAATCGCTGAGCTCGTCACCTGCACTTTTTTTTGCATTTTTTTTCAGTGGCCTGTATGTTGTCTATGCTTATAGTTTTTAGTTATGCATAGACATTGGAACCAACATTTCCATATGGAATTAATCAGCCGGGTTGTCTAACTAGCTTTGACCAGAGCTTAATGGTTCATTTGAGATGAAAGACAACGGTCGGAGTGCTGCGTTTGTACAACCATTGATATGTCTTTGCATCCCGACAGTGACGTCCCACCCTAGTCCCATAGGGCTACTGTCAATGCTTGTCCCGCCCTCATCCACATCCCATCCTAGTCCCATAGGGCTACTGTCAACGCTCACCCCGCCCCCATCCCACCCTAGTCCCATAGGGCTACTGTCAATGCTCGCCCCGCCCTCATCCACATCCCA
>JACXGI010001113.1:42690-103251 GCA_016801175.1 Esox masquinongy
GTAGTGTCTGCTAGTTAGTAATATGGTGTAGTTAGTAGTAGTGTCTGCTAGTTAGTAATATGGTGTAAGTAGTAGCAGTAGTGTCTACTGGGTAGTAGAATGGTCATTATTATGGTATAGTTTGTACACTCTCCTTCCCACTCTATTATGTTAATTATATTATATACCATAATTGATCAGTCAAGTCAACCTGCAGATCCTCAGTGACACTCCATGGAATGAGTTTGATAACTGCAGTATCTTTACAATACATTTCAGACATTTATCCAGAGCCTCTTACAGTGGTGAGTGTATCAATGCTGTCCCACTGGAAGAATCGAACCCACAACCCTGGTGTTGCAAGAGACATGACCTGCCAACTGAGCTACACAGCACCTCCATGTTTGATCCACTCCTACCCTTAGAATGGCTTAGAGGGCAGTGTTGTTTATGGTGCTCCCGCTAGCTTTAGGAGTGGAGTTAATCAGTTTCAGTCTGTACTTGCATTTCCTTTTAATCTATAGACTGTATGTCATTGATTCTGTCTATAGGCCCCTTTGAGGCCTTTGATGGTTTGCACAAGTAATTGTTTGCATGTGTAATCAGACTGAAGAGATTGAAGTAGGGGGATGAAATGTCCTGTGTTTAAAAAAAGCCCTGGGGTTTTGAAGGATGCATGAAAGCCCACTTAACACAAAGCTGTTCTTTGTGTGTACATTGCCTGGTCGTAGTATAGGTAATGAGAAATGAGTCCTAAGAGAGAGAACACTCCTACTGTATCGGTACATAATGATTTAGAGTGGCTGTGCCTTAGACCTCTCCATGGTGCGTGCATGCGTGCGTGCGTGTGTGCTTGTGCGTGTCTGTGTGCGCACGTGTGATAATGTTTTACTATTTTGATTGTAAAACAAGTAAAATCAGTCTGATTTGGGGTTAAGTTAAATTTAGGGTTAGTGTTATAATTAGGCTTACTGTTCAGTTTTATCATTAAGGGTTAAGTTTAGACATTAAGGTTTGGTTATTGAGGTTATGTTTAGGGTTCGGTTAGGGCTAAGTTTAGGACATCTTAATGGTACTGAATTGCTGGTGTGGTTGTGTGTCATTGGCCACAGCTGAAAAACCACCCTTGGTTTTCCCTCTTGAGGTTGTAAGATGAACCTTGCAGGATTTAATTAGTCTTCTGGGCTGTGGGTGTTTTCTTTGGGAAATAAAAGGGCTGTTTTTACCGTCTGTTTCAAGTGGGGCCAGTGGTCATTCCAGAAGCACTCGTACTGTTCATCATGGCTCCTCAGTGTCCCTGGCCGAGACAGAGGACTCGAGAAGGCTTCCTATGACAATACACAGTTTATGGAGTTGTTACGCTTCTACTGTAAATATTGTGGTTCTGTCCTTCTACATATAAGGTTCTGTCCTTCCACATTTGTTTTGCAAAAAGCAAAATATGACCTTAGTTTTTAAGTGGTTTGCTCGTCTTTTATTGTGTTGGCTCTGATTGGGTCTTGCTTATCATCATGTTGGTCTGACAGATTAATAATTATTAATAAAGATGAATAAGAATGCATTCAAACTGCTGCCAACACAGAACATGCCATGCAACTGCAACCCTTCTGTGCAAAAAGAAATCACTTCGACTAACTAAGACATTATTGAAGTGAACGGTCATTGTGTGCTCTTTCAGCTGAATGGCGTGTCTTTCTCTTGACCAGGCCGTTCCCGTGGAGCCTGTGAGATGCTGCTGCCAGCAGCGCAGCCCAACCGGGAGGACCCTGGAGGGGGTGACAGTGACCTACCATGACAAGGCCACCCAGACTCCTCTGTGGAGGGGACACGCTGTGAGTGCTGCTTCCTGAGACACACACAGATTACCTGTCTACTTCATACAGGGGTTTTTCATTTTGATTGCTTTCCCCAAAGTGTTACCTATTCCAAGTAATTTTCCGTCTAGGAGTTGGTGAAACATTGTTGGCGGTTATAAACCTCTATAGCTTTTTTGTAACTCTATACTGAAGCTGCAGAGGAACACTTCATAAAATGAACTGGCTACCGGTAAGTGTTCTTCTTCCCCGCTCTGCTCAAGTTGTTGCCGGTGCTTTCCATAGTGTTTGCCTCTCTAGCCTCTGCCACATTATGGCCAGACGGCGTGTTTCTGCAGCCCGGGGGCTTGTTGGAGCCGGGCGTGGTCCGGGCAGTGAAATGACTGGACCCCATGTGCACCCACCTTGTCCCAGTCTCCCCTAAGTTACTAAGTAACAGGGCGGTGTGTGACGCGCCAATCAGTAATGACATGAACATTAACGGATCTCGAAGGGGGCTGGCCGGCTGCTGTTTGCCTGGCCCAGATTAACCAGGTTTCCAGGATCGGTGCAGACCAAGCAACGAGAGGTAAACGCTCCTCTGGTAATAACCTAGAAATTGCCTTGGCATGCCACAAGCTGCCCCCGCTATGACGGACAGGTTTGTTGGGCCAGGCAGTGGCACAAGCCTGATTAGATTAAAAAAAAAAGAAAGCTCCGCTTGAAATATCTGCTGCAATAACAGAGCGCAGGGGTCTCATTTTTACACCTGGCCAAAGGACACAAGCTAGCAGTAAGATGTGCCCCCCCCACCCCGCTGTGGCTGTAGAAGTGCTGTTCAATAATAGACGCCCACACTTGGTGGAGCCGTACTTTCGGCCACTTGTGTCCTGTCATGATTGGATTTACCCCCCCCCCCTCCTGTGTCGCAGTGGGGGGGGGGGGTTGGTTGGGTTCAAATTTACAATTTACGGCTCGGGTTTGTGCTTCATCTGAACAAGGTAATAGACAAGTGGTTCCATGTGTGCAGGGAGTGGGCAGCGGGGTGCTGGGTGATGATGGGTCCGTCTGGAGCTTAGACTAAGGCAGCACACGCTCCTACAAGGGGTGCAGGGAGAGATAAGAGGACCCACTGTGCTCACCAAGCCCAAGGCACACACCTTGTGCCATGCTGGTCTAATTGAATTCGCCAGCGTTTCAAACACACAAGTGCCCGGTGGCGCTCGCAAGATAAGTCGGGGGTGTCACTGAAATGAAAGCTTTTTCCATCCTCTTCATTTCCCCCCCCCACCCCGACTTTCCCTGTAAAGTAAACTACGTGGTTTCATTTTGAAGGGGAAACATAGCGTGTAATAGCTCTGACATTTCATTTTTCATTTATGTGGAAATCTGTGAGAACCTTCTCCCCACTGTATCAAGATAAGGGAAGAAAGTGTGGCGTGCCGGCGTCGACACACAGGCATGATGAGAGGGGTTCGAGAGCGTCTCCGTCTCTGAGGCGCAGCATTCCCCCACCCAGGCTGTCTTTTAGTGCTCAACTCCAAAGGCAGTTTGTTTTTCCATCTTCGGTTCCCTCTGTCTCTTTCATCTCCTCGTGTGCCAGGCTTGACGGACCGTTGGAATAGGAGCGGTGTAACTGAGATTGTCTGTACACTGTGTGATGTCACAAAGAAGTCAGAGCTCACGGCGCGTGATGCTCTGTGTGTTAGTGTTGGACAACCGCATTCTCTGGGCAGACTCACGCCTCGCGGTCACAGCAGCCATGTGTGTACCATGCTTACGGTTTCTTGAGCAAAAATGTTAGTCCCTCCTTCCCCCCACTCGCTCAAAGAAAAGCACCCTGGTGGATGAATCAAACCGTAGCCCCACAAATCAACGCTGATAATTGGAATAAGCAACAGTGTCTTGATGGACAGATACTGATGGAGGGATAGAGATAGAGAGATGTGTGAGAGAGAGAGGAATTAGAAAGGGAGGAAAGAGATGCCAAGTTGTAATGAGCTTGTGAAATGATGCTGTCTCCACAGGGCAGAGAAACTGGTAACCACCGTAATAAATTGATCTTCGAGAGCCGTAGACAAACCGCACATTTCAGCCCACCCAAAGCTAAGGTAAACTCAACACCCAACCGTGCCGCTCGCCTCGAGCCACCCACACTTCCTGTAATGGCGCCTGTCGCTGTCATGTCAGGGAGCTATGAGCCTACAGGGCACCCTAATCGTCATTTCTTATCGTCGTCCCCCATGTCAAATCACTCCCTGGCAGGTGCGTTTCAACCGGAGGAGGGTGACTGTAATTGTGTTGTACAGGGAGCCATCTCAGACACCCTGGCTGGGAATAGACTAAGACAGAGTGGCGCTGCAGAGCGTGGGTGCAGCATCAGGGAGATAGGCTGACGACTCCTGGGAGCATGGAGTGGGCTGGTCTTGTGCCAGAGCTGCGATCTAACCCAGCACATTCCTTTATCAGTTTGAGGCACTGGAGAAATGTAAGGTGCTGGGATTAATTAAGACGGACAATCCCGTTGGACCATTGGTTGGAGTGTCCGGCCTTTGAATAGACGGTGCGGTAATCAACTCACTTGAGTGCCAGTCTCCATCTTACGTTCCACTCCTCTTACTTCAGTCTTCAAAAATGAACGTTCATTCATTAAAGGATCATTTCACTTTTTTCTTTTTGATGTTAGATTGTTCTTCAACAATCTAACATCAAAAGATGTTGACAGGAAAAGATGTTGACAGGAGTCTATATGCCAAGAGAAACTAATCCTGCAATTATTTTAATTTAAACCGCTTTTAAAAACTTCTAGCCACTTCTAGCCACAGCTAGCTACTAAAAATCAGTTGTAATCAATTGTAATCAAGGTATGTGAGTATGTTTAAAAATATCTCCAAATCAACTGAAATCAGCTGTTAGTTGAACATCAAAAACATTCTCACACGGCCTGATTAATTCTATTGATTTTTAACTCTAGTGGTGGCTGAAGATATTTGAAGATTGTAATAGCTGTTTAAAGAAAAACTGTAATCCATTGTACAGTTATATTGGCCCTAAAACTGGTTTTCAATGTATGAGACCATTCAACATCAAGTTTAAAAAAAGTTAATGAACAGACAATTTTATCCTGATTGTGGTATATAGCTGTCAGGGTCTCCAATCTCAACAATTATGCAGATATATGTTGCAGTCTTGTTGCTAAGCAACAGATTTTAGTTTTTCCAAGTGAAACCAGCCTGTCAAATTGTTAGCTCACATCTATATTCTCCAACTAAATACATATTGCAATTCCAACCACAAAACATCTTAGCTTTAATGTTAAGTGTAAAAAAACAACTTGCCTAGCTAACAAGTGAATGTTTGTTTTTGACTTTAAAATTATATAAAGTTATATATATATATATTTCAGGCTCTACATATTGTCATGAAAAATTGTAATGTTATTCCAAACAACCAGTGAGCAAGTCTGCCATAAATCTTGCTGCAGTCTGAGTAAGTGCTAGTCTCTTTGGCAAAGACAAACCGTTGAATGTCATGTAAAAAGAGTGACTAGAAGTCTACCACACACACACACACACACACACACACACACACACACACACACACACACACACACACACACACCACCAACAACAACAATAACAACAACACCTAACACACCTGTACTCTGTATCTTTGGAAAAGCACAAATATAAGCACCCTGTATTTGTCAAAGGCGGATACATAACCATCCACGATTCTGTTCCATATCTGAGATCCTCAGATATCTCTCTTGTCATTGATGTGCCACCCCCATCTCTTTGTGTGTGGGATAATGGAGACTAATCCCTCAGTCCCCAGCTCCACAGAGGGCTGCTAGGCCCGGCTCTTTTCTCTCTGCATCCTCTGGCCCTGTTCTCCGGTGTGCGTCACCTCCTGTGTGGTGTCTGTCTTCTCTCTGTACAGGGTGTTCTACCTGCTCCCTTCCTCTCTCCCTGGCAGCGCTCGCACCAGGGGACCCCGCGGGCAAGCATGCCCCACCACGGCAGACAGAGTGAGTCTCTAACAAGTGCCCCGTCCCTTCTCGCCTTAGAGACCATTGCAGCAGTGCCTTCATGCCATCCTCATTCCACTCCACTTTAGTTCCTAGAATCTTAGAGCACCAGCATCATGCTGGCTGACCACACTAGCCCAGACAGTCAAGCCAATGGAAAACTCTCTTCCTTCTGACTGTCATAGTTTTCTACCCTATCCAGTTAGCTCTCGTTTGGCTGCCCTCAGCTGGTCAGTGTGTTGAGCAGACAATCGTGAATCTATGAGCCGTTCTTGTGGTTTCTGAGCTGGCTGACATGTTGAAGGTGTTTCAGGCTCCTCACTAAACCTTTTCCAAGCCGTGGGAGCACAGTTACACCCACCACATGATGAAAAACGCTTCAAGACCAAACAGAATGTAGAGATTCAGCAGCAGAGGGAAAAGCTAACGATAAAACGGCAAGAGAGAACCTTTAATTTATTCCCTGTTTACCCTTTGATCTCTCTCTCCGTGGGACTGGGTAAACACCTTCTGCCAAAATCTACCAGACGGTATCCCTCAAAGAAGACCCCAAAACCTCCCAAGCCTTTATTTCACCCCCTTCCCCGACCCTGCCCCCAATCAGCTGTGCCCTCCCCATCAGGCTTGACTGAGTGGTGGGGCCTTGAACCCACACATTTCAATCAAGAGACACTCCACACACGTCTGCTAATCGCTGAAGAGCTCCCTCAGTAATTGAACTAAAACGTTTTTTAATGTATTTTTTTCAACCTGCATTGGCGGCGTGATGAAAGATGTTTTTAAGGGGGAACTAGAGATTGAGACAGTAACTGAAGAGGATATAACTGCTGATGTATACATGTTGTTTTGTGTTCCAGTTGTTTGTGCTGGAAGTGTATGTGATTAAAGCCATTTGACACCCCCATCTTAGAGAGATCATGTAATGCCATTTAAAGCAAATATCCAGCCATTCAATACATTGCTAATGCTGTGTTCTTATGATCAATATCAATGGCACTCTGATTGTTCAGTTGTGATTATATACAGGCTAGTATGTAGCCTGTACTTTTTCATTTGTTTTCATCAAGTTTCAGTTTACACTGAAAGGATGGATGAACTGTATGTATAGTGCAACTCATTCTCTGGGAACCCCTGTTATAAGAAACAACACTAGGAGAGTCAACACCCCCTTTAATAATACTAGGGCAATTCAACTGGTCCGGGATATCCGGAGCACTTCTGATTTCGGTTCCCCCTTTCTAATAAGGCTGATTCAGACTTGTGACACCAGGTGAACACAATTCATTACCAGGTAAAAAAAACAGAGGTGTTTGTGCCCTCCAGGAGTTGAATAGCCCAAATGTAATCTCTCAGCCAAAGCATGCCCAAATTGTCCCGCCCCTGTTTGAACACCTGCGAAATAGATTTGTCCTGATGATCAGTGATGGAGTTTCTTGTTAGTCTTGGCCTCCGACAGCCTGTTGACTGACTCTGCAAGACTATTCTGTTTCCTGTGCCTGTCCACAAGAGATTTGTGTGTCACTGAACACTGTCAACAGCACAAAACATGTCTATTTCTGAACGGTACACAGGCACTGAACCCTGCTTAAGTATGTATTATGGAAAACAGAATCTCATTTTATAGAACATAGAGCATGCGTATAGATCTGTGAAAATCAATGGCTTCAGAATGGACTGGCGACTCCATCCATTCTGGTCGTTCTAATACTCTAACCTGAATCACTCCTCCTCCTCTCTCTCTGTGTGTTGTTGTTTTTCTCCCTCTGCCTCTCCCACACTGCCCTTGGCAAGGAGTGGAACAGCTAGTGCATTACTTCAGAGATACGGCGTGGTACAGTACCCTTCAGATTTCTCCCATTCCTCCTTCCTGTTCTCCGTTCCCTCCGTCCAGTCTGCATGATGGAGAATTCCCTGTCCTGGTCTGAAGATGCATCTATCTTGTCTGCTTTTACTGTTTCTTCTGGTGCAGTGTGCTTCTGAACAGTTCATCTGTGTTTGACAGGGCTTTTCTGGTGTTTTTCTCAGCCCTTCCTGCATCACCCGCACGCTGACTACAATTCATATTTTCTTCTACCTACACTCTTCATCCTTCACTGCCTCCTATTGCCTGACCTCTGAATTGTTCCACTGCTCTATCGTTTGCTACAAATTTCAGCCAAAGACTACAATTTTACTTTTTTTTTTAACCAGGGCAATCAAAACCAGTTGCACATTTTCACGGAGTTGCTTTACCCACAAATCAGATCTGTTAGTATGTGTTTATGGGGGTATATGTCAAAAATCATCAGAGAGTTACTCCGATCCGGAGTAGATGATTTACGTGGGTGTGGCGTAGCTTTCAGACAGTGAAAGGAGTTTGGGTAGACAGATGACGACTCTGTGCTCTTTCTCCTTTCCCTCTTTACCTTTGTCCCTCACCTTTCTTTTCTTATCTCTCCCGCCTCCCTTTCTTCCTTAGTCCTCCGATTCCCTCAAACCTTTCATGTTACTGGTCTGGATTTGCATCGACCACATGTAGACATTTTGATTCGTAGTTATTCAGCAGCTGCTTCTTTCAAGAGTCATTTTATAATCCAATATCTATGCAGCACCAAATTGCACAGATATTTGTTCTCAATTTTGGCATGGTTCTGTAACTTTTTTTGATATGGGGAATGCAGGTCTCCTTGTCAATGACAGATGGAACTGTTCCACAACTGTACATCATTTCCCCCATGTCTCCTCATCTGTCAAAACCTCCATTACGGTCTCTAAATGTGTGTTTTCCCCCTCTCTTTTGTATTATTATTTTAATGAGTACTCCTGTGTGCACTGTGGAAATTGCTTGTGGGTATCCATTGTCGTTATTCAAATGTGTTTTGAGTAAATTCAGACGTGTTAGAATTAAAATGAATTTAGCAAAGCTGAGCAGTATCTGGAGCACCGGGAGGGAGAGTGTGGGGTGGGTGGGCTGGATGGCCATTTGGTGCAGTTTAGGGATGTGTGTGGGGCGGGCAGGTAAAAGGCTCCACATTTGGCAGTCAAGAGGTATGCTTCATCCCTCCACGCATGCGCTTTAGTGTCCCGGTCTGGCTTCGGGGAGGGGGGAAGCAAGGTGAATCCCTCCTTGAAACACCTGCTGGGCTTTGTAAACCATGCTCTCCTCTTCTTCTCCTGTGCTGCGCTGGGCTCCAGAAAGCTGTGTCACCTTTCGTTAGCTACCGCTCTCTAATCCCCAGCGAGTTGTCATCCATTATTTATGAAACCTCGTCCGGAGGCCAGAAGCAGCTCCCAACCCTGAGGCGTCATCTCCTCCAAACTTTGAAAAGTTCCCAGAAGAGCCCAGCCAGCCAGCCAGCCCACAGACTAATAGAGAGTCCAGGGGGACGCTACACCTGTGCTGAGATGGCCCTCCTCTTTCCTCCTTTCCTGGCAGTCCTCTGACCCTGCTGTATGACTGTCCGGACTCTGGAGGAAAGGGATGTTTTTCCTGTTGAAATAGCCCCAGGGCCAACGGAGCAGCATTGACATTAAAGGCGTAGTGCGGCCCAATAGACAACGGGGGGTGGGGGGCATTGGGGGTAGAATGGTGTGGGGGTATGGGCTTTAGGCCGGGGGGGGATGCTTCCATGGTCAATGAATGGTGGCGATAAGAGCAAAACCGATCCGGCAAAACTTTAGGAGTCTGATCTGCTGATGTGTAAGCTCAAAGCTATAGCCGCTTAAATGACCATGTACATAGATCTGTGTGGAGCCCATCAAAAGGCAGCTGAACCTTCAAACATTTTCTCTCCAGCCAGACCAGAACTTTGATAGGCTGCAGCTGGGAAACTCCAGTTACAACTTCCAATGCGCCTGTATGATTGGGGACTGTGTAGGAGTGCATCCGCTCTCAAATCTCAATCTACTGACAATCTGATATACACTTCCGAAATGGAAATTAAGTCCTCACCTTTCCTCGATATGTGGTTTGGGTATTTTTGCAAAAATAAGCATCGTCCTCCTAACCCAAGCAGCTCCACACCTCCAGTCATCTGACAGAATAATTCCCTTTTAGTCAGCCAGCCTTGGTTTGTCCACTGCCCGTCTCCCTCTCACCTGTCTCTATTTATTGTTTCCTGGATTGACTGACAGGCTGGTATGTATGAGACCGGACGGCCTCCCTGTTGCCCACCTAACTAACAGGCAGCTTTAAATGTTAATAAGCAGGGTGGCGAGTGCCCCCGATGCCCCGGCGCGCACACTAACCTTTTCACTAAATGAGGAAGTGCTGGCACGGCGCCACGCTGGGCACCTTGTTATGCCGACTCCCGGCGGCCAGACGCGGCCCGGGAGAGCGCGTGTCATCCTCCGGTGTGTCTACCTTATTTGTCAGCAGAGGAGGCGACGCGCGGTTTGTTGTGGTGGAGTCGACTAGCTGGAGGAGGGCTCTCTCGATGGTGCTAGTGACCTCTCCCACCCAGCCTCTGTGGTTGTACAGCAGGGCTAATACGTGACTGGAGAGACGGCGTCTACTCCACCGCTGTGACAAGCCCTGCCGCGGTCTGCATACTCCAAAGAGTCCGCCGAATCAAAGCTCTGTCTCCCACAACGTTTCATGTGTTGAATCGCGACGGTTTGTTTCTGGGTCTACCTTCGTAAACAGGGAAGAGGCACTGCAGTAGAGTGAGGAGCCAGCCTCATGGGAACTGTACGACTGGTTGCGCGGCTGTCAAGAGACTGACACTTCTGTTTTGGGTAAACATTGCTTAGGCAAAAGACTGTACAACAAAGGTTTTGTTTTCAAAGCAGAGGAACGGGAATGTTATAATGGAGTTTACAGAGGTCCTCGTTGTAGTTTGTTTATCCGGTTTTAAAAGGTTAATGTGTTGTCTTTCTCCCCTCCCCCAGCCTCAGGTACTACAGCCTCCCAGACTATGGCCCACCAGTGTGCAGCAGCCCCAGGAAAGATTGACAAGCTCAGTCCGCAGCGAGGCCCCCAGTGAGACGCCCTGCTCCAGGCCTGGCTGTGGTTGGGGGGACAGCACGGCCCAGCCCAGCTCCCTCTCTAGCCCCACCCCTCCTGTTGGTTGTGTCCCTGGCCTACTGCTCAGATCCCAGCAGAAGATCAGTGACTCTCAGGGTCCGGGAGACTGTTTGTTCTCAGCAAAAATGATCTCTTCACCTCGACTCTCACAGTTCCCCGGCTCTCTGAAGAAAACCTCCATACCTAATAGACCACAGCAAGGCCCCACCTCCGCCACCACCATCCGGGCGGCCACGGCGGGCTTCCCCAGGGTGGTGAGAGGAATCCAGGGCAGGGGCGGCCTCAGTGTGGGCCTCATGGCTCCACAGTCCAGGCTGAGGCAGCTCCTACCTCCCTCCAGAGGTTTGCCCTGCTACAGCTCTGCCTCCTTCCAGGCCCCTGCGCTGCCTGCCTTCCCCCAGACTAAAGCACCCAGACAGATTGCAGGCTTTAAACAACCAGAGAGTGGTGGGCTCAAGGCCAGCGGTCCTACTAGCCTTTTACGACTCCCCAAGCCAAAGAGCCAGTGACTGGTACCTCTCAAGTCTCAAACACTGCCCTGTTATCCAGGCCACTCAGCATCACCCTCTACCCACTCAGACTTCCCAGACTTCTGACGGCTCCCTTCAGCAATGCCCTGTTTCATCGTCGGATATTGTACCTGGCCTGCCGCTCCTCCACTTGCTCAAGGTCAGAAATAAAGTTGTTTCAAGTACACAAGGTATATGTCCTAGACAAAGCATAACACGGCGTGTTTTTCCCCCCCCAAAAAAAGTGCTTTATCACAGTCTGTCTGGGCAGTGGAGTCTAGATCAGTTAAGTGCTCTGTATTTATTGTTATTGTTTGTTAAACATTTTATTTCAGAGTCAGAACTTAATTTATTTTCCCTTCAGCACCAACACCCTAGATTTACCTTTTGGCCACAATGTACCCCCTGATAGTAGTTTTGCATACATTCTGTATTTTTACTTCTGTGTTTTTATTCTGTAATGATGGCACAGTTTCAAAAGCACCTGTCCTCAATATAACATTTTGGCTTCCGAAAACGTACTTCGTTTGAAGTGTTGCCTCTGACTAACCGAACAACTACATAACTACTAGTTTCTACTATGAATCCTCTATAGAGGGGATGGTATCCGGACATAATTTCGGTGAACGGTGTTGTAGAGGGATTAAGCCTGTTCTGATGTTTATTTTCACCTGAGGGGAACTACTTTCAGAAATGCAGAGATTTTGGATATATAGACGAGAGAATATTGTTACCATGAATATGGTTGCTCGGGCTGAACTGGGGATTCTAAAAGCACTGTGATGTTATAAAGATCCCCTTGCTACACAGTCCTTTCAGTATTACATCCCTCTGGTTTTGAAACACCTTTATTCTTTCTTCCTGACTGTCTATCATTCTGTCTTTGTGGTGTTGCGGTCGGATTAAAACAGCGCTAACAGAGATCTTATGAGTCCTTTTGAGCAATTGTTGCTCTGAAAGGGAGTCTTTGTTCTTTTGTGCCGTCATTATAAGCAGGTCTAGTGCGGTCTGTGGGTAGAAGCCTCCTACATGGTACCTTAATGAGGCTTGAGAAGAACAGCCCCATGCCACAGCAGATATGCTTCCCGCCAGGCCAGTGAATAGAAGAATGGTCCAGCCTGAAACCATTGCTGGTGTAGCACTGAGGCTAGTGTCCATTCTGTATTGGTTCTTAGTTGACTGGGATCCGGTTGGCATGGTTACGTGGCTTGGGCGAGTGGAATGAGTGTGGTATAAGGATGTCACGTGGGCGACGCACATGCTCAGTGCAGGGCCGCGCGTGTTCCTGCTGTAGGAGACCCACCTGGGCTTAACGCTCCTTGTCTACCACCCTGTCGTTCAGTCGTTTCACTCATTCCCCCCAAAGGGGGAGACGCTAACAATGAGTGCATCACAGCGAGCCAGTGTCAAGGAGGGTGGAGAGGGACACCAAGCCTCTTATTCCTCTTCCTCAGAGCCATCGTGTCGACACTACTTCCTGATCCATGCCATGTTTAATCCTAACAAGCTTTCAGGAGTAGGCTAAAGGGCGCCGTTTATATCCTTAGCTTTTTAGGTCCTTATTTCCCGTGTGATGTCATAGCTGACCTTTGAGCCCAGAGATTTATTATCTGTTGGTCGTTCTCTCACACTGCAGCTTCACTCTTTCCTATGCAACACAGTTGTGCCCTTCTCAATGACGACATGTAGCAGTGGTACATAGTCACTGGCGATGGTCTGGTTGTCTCCACGGCCCTCTATGGTTAGGATGATCGCAAGTTAGATGCGTACTCCGTATCCAAAGCCCTTGTTCTGCTGCCACAAAGCTCCTGAAGTGTTTGTTTTCCCATTACTAAGTCATTGGAAGCCATGCCCCATAAGGGCCATCGAGAGGCCTCAACTTACATTGTCTCTTGTGTTGCATTTGTCAAGTGTTTAGTTGTGGTTTTTGCCACAATCCTACGAAGCATGCATTAAACAGCACACTGATCAGATTTTCAGTTTCAGGAACTGACAATTATCCCCAAATAAACTCTGCTATTTGGAATGCAATGCTGCTTCTCTTACCAATCCCACCAGATAAGAACAAAATACCTTTTATGCATTAAATCGCTTCAATGATGAACAAACAAACAAACTATTTGAGGTTCCTGTTGGGCTGCGAAAGAGATTAATTTAATCAATTCCTGTTTGACAGTGAGAGTCCTTGACTTAAAGGATTTAGAATGTTCAAGGGAGGGAATATTTTCAGATTAACAAGATTTTAACAGAAGCTCAACATATTTAACTCTAATAAGTTCTCAACCAAGACCCACAAAATCAGTGTGACCAAAAGTCAGAGAAAAAGGTTTGGGATTTGTTTGTCATGCATTATTATTTTCCAGTCGTCTAGCTTTGCTTGGCTTATCAGAATATGGTATGATCAAACAAATGTCAAATGAAAACTTTACATGCAAAACAACTGTACAGTTAGTGGAGCGGTATCATGTAGCACCTGCCATGTGTAGCACTGTCTGTTGTGTATTACAAAAGTGCCTGCTTTTGTGACTTCCAATCTGTTGTCCTCAATTATTTGGTTTGGTCTCCATCTCTTTGATTAACATGGGCCTTGAGGGATAGAGGAGTCCTGGCAAAATGTCCAGTCTCACCCTCATACCATTATGACCACCCATCATGACCACCTCAGCTTTCAGTTGGCTCATTTAACCCCTCTCCTACCCCAGCAGCAAATAATAATAACAACAACAACATACTCTGTTACTATATGTATGCTATCAATAATGTATGCAAGTTACTCCGGATAAGAGTGTCAGCTAAATGACGAATGTTAACGTAGTCACTGTCATAGACTCTCACGTAACACATTCTGACTGGGAAGGACAATCAAGCAGTTATTTCTTCAATAGTCTTATGCTGCAAAAGAAAAGCAGGCCACACTCTGCTTCCAGTGCTGTGTCCGCTCTGATGTTTTTGAAGTTCACATTTGCCTTGCTGCTTTCTTTGCTCTCGTGTGCCTCCTGGTCCGTGTGTGCAGCCTGGAGATTTGCCACTGTTCCCGACTTAAGAACAAATCTCAGTTTTAAAGCTTATTTTACTTTGTCTTTTGTTTTTTTTATTGGACTTTTTATTTCAACTGGAAATGCTGAAACAGTAGTTTAATTTCTGAAATCACACTGTGAACAGTGGGAAGCTTGGGTGCTCATTATGGTCTGTTCAGTTATTGTTTAATAGTCTTCATTATCTCACCACTGCCTGTCTCCCAAATGCGTTCGTAGTGCACTATGTTTGACCAGAGCTTTATGAGGAATAGGGTGCCATTTGGTTTGCAGATGTTTCTCACCCTCTGCACTGCTCTTCAACTGGGGTAGCAGGACTCCGACTTGATGTTGGTCAGTACGTTGCAGATGTTGAGGTCTGGAATTTTACCTGACCATTTTACCAGCCGAATCAATATGTGAGCCCCCAATGGCTCACAATTCACTAAACAGAGCTCACTAGTCTTATGGTTTCTGGTCAAAATGATTACACTAGGTAGGGAATAAGAGTAAGTGGGGGGAAAAATCTGTGTTCGAAATCTGTTTTGCCTCCAACTTACTAAAATGACCCCCTTTTCTCCCCAATTTCAGGTCATCCAATTATCCAATTTCAGGACATCCCCAGTTGGTATAATTAAATCAGAAAGTTGGGGGAATCATTCGTAGGTCAATCTCCTTTCGACAAACAACCTCAGTTTAGTGTTCAGACCTCTGACCAGCCTCAGGGATTCCCTGAGCATAATGAGTCAGGAAAATAGCCTTGTTTCTCGGCATCCATTTATATTCATACAGCTGGCCCCTTACCTGATTTTTTTTTTTGCTCTGAAAAGGTGATCCTCTTCCACAACAGCATGAAGCTGTTCAGAAGACATTAAAAGCTGCATACCCGGTCAGCCCACTATTTGGGGATCCGGACAACACCTGTCTCATCATTACTTCCACCATGCGAATTACGATGTGATATTCAGGTTTTTCTGTGGGCTTAGTGGTAAAGACATGTTACCTTTTATCATGCTGAATGTCAGACAACCTCAAAAAAGTAGACCACTTCCACACCTCCGTTTATCCCCTCCAAATTCCAGCACCTAAACCGAAACAGTCGCAGGGAGGGAACAGGAAGGGAACCAAGCACGTGCCTGTTGTCACACTCCAATACAGAAGCGACTCGCCTGGCTTGTTAGACGAGAACATCTATATAAATATAAATGGTCTAACTGTTAATTTTTACCATTGAAAGACATTTGCCACTGCATTTTAAACAAAAAACATCTTGAGTTACATTCTCCAAGAGTGGGACTGATCTCTCATTCTGGGGTATGACACCCCCTGGGCCCCCTATAATTGGCACTCATAGAGGAACAGCTGGCTATTTAACCACATACGGACCAGGGGGACCGGGTTTAGCTTCAGGTCCATAATCTCCTGCTTTGTCGTCGTTGTCTGATTTAGCTGCTGTAAACGTTCAACCCATGAGGATAAATTAGCCTGAACTACACACTGTATTTCCGTATGGCAGATTTACTGTACTGTGCTGTCCACATCTTCCACTTGTCTGTTGGTCATGTCATTGACTGTACTTTGTAACACATGTTCCTTGCATTATGACAGGAAGGAGTGTGCTGTGAGGACAGGTTGTATTTGCCTGATGTGTTCATGTTAGATCTTCCTGCCAATTCTGTTGTAATTCCACATTTGCAACATACTGTTATTTAATTTGTGCAATAAGATAACGATTGGAAACATACTGTTGTATACAATGCTAATTATTTATATGTATATGATATACAATATCTGTATATGTGTGTATCTGTCACTGAATTATTGTTAGCTAGTCCAAAAAAAGAAAACATCTCAATCTAAAATGCACTTTAAATGACTGTGTTGAGAGACTTTGAATATGAATTAATGAACTTTAAAACATGTTGAACTACTGTGTTTTTTTATCTGTCTCTGTGCCATTTTTTGCTCTGATCTTTCTGGCTACAGTATGTCTGAGCGCTCAATTCATTAATGTGTGTGTGTGTGTGTGTGTGTGTTACAAGGATTGTAAAACATGGCAAATGAGATGTTTTGAGGACAGTACCCCCATAGGAAAAAACTTGTCTCAGGGGTTAGGCTTGGGGTAACATTCACGTTTGGGAATTGGAATATTGTTTGGGGTCCATACCGTAAGAGTAGTACATGCGTGCGTGTGTGTGTTAGGCCTCTGGGTTTGGCATGGGAGGGTAGTAGCCTAAGGGTGATGCAGTGGTGATTGGGATGGAGATGGGAGACTAACGGTATAAAATTCCTATATTAGGGGAGAGCGGCACTGAGACATTGATGGGTGGAACATTAGTGGATGGGTTTGGTGTGAGGGTAATAAGCCGAAATTATTCTACATTTTCACAATATCAACATCTATCAAACTTTTGCATACAATTTAGAAAGCAAGTATGGGTATTTGGACAGTAATTAGGAGAGTGTCTGGTCATGTTGCCAGGATGGTACTGACCGGCGTCACAATCTAATCACCTTAGTGCTGTTGAACACTCAATCAGCTTTTTAAAAGGAACACCAAAGGCTGCACTGGGCTTGCACTAAAGCCCTAAGAACCAACACTACTGAACACTGCGATGATGCTGTCTCCCTCTCCTTAGAACTGTTAATTAGATTGACACGAGAAGATACCATTTGCTTTTCCTGCTTGAACCTTGCACAGATTTCAAAATTTTACTTGGATTTCATGTTTTTAAAGACTCAGTAAATTGGAGAATTGAGAAGTGGTGGAGAATGTTTTGATATAGAGCTGTGGGCACCCTATTAAAAGTGTCACAAATGAGTGCTGCTATATGACGCCACCATTTCATTTTGCTGTAATGTGAGCACAGTCAGGTTGTTTTGGGGTTATGCTTCATGTCTATTTGGGAAATATCAAATATGAATTCCCGGAACAAGACACTCCTCCTAACCCAGAACCTGAATGAATGCATTTATGTGGAGCCATTAAACCACAGCGTTTCTATGATTGCAGAAAATCATGTTTCAGCAAGGCCAATGGGTATAGTCTTCTGCTCACTCAGCAGCATGACGGGGACTTGGCAAACACCGATCATTTACATCAAAATTCTAGGCATTACAACGCTGCCAATTTCCAAGAAAAGCTAAAATTGGATTTGAATGATTAAACAGTAAGTAGATGGACCACATCTACAAAGCACACACCGCAGTAGAGCAGGGATGAAGAACCGTTAATGATCAACACTGACCATATCGACAAATTCTCTCGGGTATTCTGCTCATATATCAAATGTTTAAAAGCACACTATACTAGAGAAATTAGCCATTTAGCCAAAAATCATTTAGCTAATCTGTGTGATTAAGTTAAAAATGTATGGCTATTCAATCACACTAGTTGTAGTTTAAATGGTACATTTTATAGCCTAACATGGTCCCGCCGTCAAAGACACTGCCTTGTAAAGCACAGCAGCATGACTTCGACTTGGCCTGCTATTTCAGCACACTCCATATGCTTCCACACTTTCACTCCCCTGTCAATAAAGCATAAAAATTCCCAAAATACATATTTAAAAATGGTTTTAAACATTGCTATTTTGCTCACATTCATGCGATTTACTGTTTTTGTTTTTATTTTTGTCTATATTGCACTGCTCCACGCCACATGGTAATTGGTCTGCGTGTTTACTGGTCATCCCTGTCTTCAGAGAACCAAATAATCCACTCTCACCCCCACATTCTGCACATAACACCAAATGACACCAGCGATGATAAGTCATCCACCACACCTTCATATTAAGCATTCCTCAGCCACCCGTCGATTAGTCTCCCTTTGGTTTCAAAGCTTTTGACATGAGCACTTACAAAGCCCCCTATTTGTTCTTCATCCCTCCACACCGTCCCCCTCCCTCTAGGGGATGACTATTGATCGCTGCCACTGCGCAGCTCGACATCCAGTCTAATGACTGCGATGCCCAGCCGAGAGACTGGAGGAGACGAGGAGATTGAGATGTCCTGGTGCCGATGCTGACGGCACGGGCTGATTGACAGCAGTACTGAGAGTGGGCCTCTCTGTCTGTCTCCCCTGCCGCTGCTCTCCTCCACACTGGTTTTGGGAGGCTCCAGAGGGCACTGGTACCTCCCGTGGATCTTTAAATGTATACATAGTGCCCGCTCTGACTGTGTTTCCCTATAGTCAGTTTCCCTATTGGGGGGGGGGGACTTCCTATATAACTATGATAAAACTCTCAATATTTTTGGCGTCCCTGGAGATGTAAAGCTGTAGAAACAGAAAGGTTTGAGAGTTTATGTCTCCCTTGTTAGGTAAGAGAAGATAATCACAACATGTAACAAGAAAATGGGTGTTCTGGTTTTGGAAGCCACTCCAGCAATCTCTACTAATACACTGAATACACAGCAGTTACGGCAGTTATGCTTTCAGTGTGGATCTATGAGAGAAAAGAGGTCAGGAGCTCACAAAACAACCCACGCCTTTTCAGATACTCTGAAAACCTCTGTCTAGACAACAAACAACAATAAGGTACAGCTCGTGATGTCGCTAATATCTCACCTAACATCTCAATTTTGCTGTGACAGATTAGGATAAGCATTTCAATAACAACGGTTTAGTGCCTTGATGCCCCGTCTAGCTATTCCTTGACAATGTTGTGTGAAAACGTCAGTGTCATTGGAAACGAATCTCCAAAAGTTTTTGAACCACTCCCACAACATGGCAGCTGCTCATTTACACCCACACCCACCTTGGCAGCCAGCTCTATTTTGGCTTTTTTTTCAGTGAATATCTGCATTACCAGCGGCGTCTACAGGATAACCCTACACCATTGGAATAGACCCCCAGATCCACAGAACTGCCTTCCGGCTGTACTTTCAAATATTCAGGGGGCTGCAGGCAAGCTCTGAGTAGCGCTGAGCAGAACAACACATCTGCAATCATCTCCCAAGATACAACTGGCAGACAACCCCCTCCTCTCGCCCTCTCTACCTCTCTCTTCTCATAATTTCAACATTTCCTTGTTTGCTTTTTCTGCAACTTTTGCAGTTTTTACCATCTAACTATCCTAAGGATGGAGGGGTGCTTGGTTGGGAGATGCTGTTTAGGGGAGCAGTTGTGTGAGAAGGCTGGCGGTGGAAACTTTCTGTCAAGTAATCATACTGGGAGATAGAGAATCACAACGCAATATTAAGCATCTGGCTGTTTCTGTACACTGAAGTGTTGTACAACTGGCCACCTCATCCACCCACAACCATGAGATATAGGTTTGAATGTGCTAGATACAGTATGGTACAATGAACAATTGTTTTAATTACACCTGTCTTGCCTCACGGCCAACAGTCATCCACAAAGACGGAGAGAGAACATATGCAAACATAAAGCGTAATGTCAAATGGCTCTCGGCTGAACATCTAACCAACGGAATTGTAACATGTCCTTCAAATGAGCTTAACTGGTGGTATACACATGAATTGGAACACGTAGCATAGCGGAACAATGCTCGTTAACACAGTGAAACCTTCGGAGTCCATCAAGCTTATTGAGTTGTTTTTTTTTGTCTATCCATAGACACAGCAACACACAGTGAGATGTTCCCTTTTGCTTCCACTCATTCATTCAGAATCAGTGTGAACAGTATCTACAAAGTGAAGTGTATTTACAGTGAGAACTGTATAATAGTATTTACAGATTGAACAGTACATGTGCACCCTCACATGCAGCCAGGATTAGTGGTTATAGGCCTTAGCATTTCATATGTGCATGGGTGTTATGTGCATAGTGTAAAACGTGCCCCTTAAGAAGGTCTCTAATTACTGATTAGTTATTCCAGCCATGCCTGGCAAAGTGGCCGGCAGGCTGTTCTTGGCATTCCCACTTTGCTCTACACTGAGTCTGTGACAGCTATGGTGGTCTCGGATGCATCAGCGGAGTTGGGTCAGATCCTCACCCTGCCCCTGGCTGTGATGCTGGACTGAAAGCCTGCAGGTCACTGATCTGTGGAGCTGATCACTCATCTCAAGGTCTGGACGCACGCACACACACACACACACACACACACACACTCTTTACTGTCTCTGCTGCACACTATACCAGACCACACTAAACCCTCTGCGGAGACCCAAACACCCAACTGTTCAACATCATACTGATTCATACCTAGTGCCTCTGCACCTCTCTGCCAGCCTGGCACGCTGCACTAATGGTGAAACTTGTTAATGACGCTTTCTATTCTCATCTCATAAGCTTGATTGGGTATAATTGGCCTCAGCTCAGCAGGAAAAGCATTAAGACCCTGGATCCAGCAATAAACGAAAAATAAAATACGACTGATAGTAAAAATTATAAGGTATAAATATTCCAGAGTTCTATATCACATTCACAGTGTGGGGAAAAGGACGGAGCAGTAATCCAAATAGGGAACTCTCTCCCAAGTCGTTAATGGTCACTTATTCTAACTGTGTCCGCATTACAAAAGCATCAAGCCTGTCTATTTCGTTAATGAGTAATTTACCCCCCCCCACCCCCTCAGATTATCTCTCTGAATAGTAATTAATTTCATTAAATGTTTAAAAGAGATTATTATTGGTTGTTGGCATTGAATAATTTATCACCTACATGCAGTAACACGTCAGCAGGGGCTGCCGGAGTTAAGAAATACTGTGTAATGAGCGTATGTCTCTGTATCTGTTGGGTGGTGGCTGTTGTGTACTACAGAGATCCAGCACCCACGGCCAGGCCCAGTACATGAACAATTATGATGAGATCAAAGTGATGAATGAGAAAACAAGACCCTTGCAAGCCAATGCTTGCAATCGCACCTGATGTTTCATATGTCGTAAGGAATCATGGGGAGAAGTAATCTCTGCTCTCTCTGATTGAGCCCCACAGTTCCAGAGAGTTTGGGAACCCACTGGTGAATTCGGACCCAAATCTTTTCTGCTCCACTTAACACTTTAAATGCTACATCGATCTTCTTTCCCTGCCATTTGAACAGGAAATAGTCTTGTTTATTTTGGGGAACTAAACTCAGTGTGGAACCATCAGGGCATTCTACGCCTTCAGGATTGGCTATAAAACAATAATTCCAAACCAAACACTGTAGCTAGATAGATGTTTGCTAGATAGATGTAAACTATCTAGTGTTGAAAATATATTGTTTCAGCTATTCCTCTTGTAGACGCTAGAGGGAGGAACTTTCCAATGTCACCTTTAAGAAAACTTGCATAACTGCAGCACCAGCCTTTCGCTTCATTGTAGATGGATTACTGCCTGCTGTAGCCACATGACATGAATGAATGGAAAACATTGTGTAATAGGCTATTTTTAACCATGTAGGGGGGTACGGATGGGTACAACGGCAGGAATAACGCAGTGGAAAGTATTAACCCATGTTAGTTAACTTGTTCAAAAAGCTGTATTTCTTTGTATTTTCAGAGATGTGTTTATGAGAGATATTTGTGTTTATGAGAGATATATATGTATAGTTTGTATAATGCTTTTCCACTGTGGGAAGACAAGTGTGCTGCATTTGTTTAGTTCACTACAGACCTCGCCCAATATCCACTAAAAACCTGAAGCCACTGAGGGAATAACACCGGTGTTTAAAGCAATGTACTTTGTCTTATGCTATCTTTGAGCGTCTTGTTTTGCCTGTTCTGTGTTTTTTCTGTTTGTTTTTAATCGTTGAACCTAAACTGTATATATAAAAATATAACGTAATATATATAAAAGTATATAGTATGAATATATTTGTATCTGAAAAAGTATATAGTATAACCTACTACATCAAACATTTTTGAAAATAACATTTAAAAAGGAGATCCCCCAGGAGATCCCGCAGGACACCATATGCCGTCAGATCAGGAGCATGCCCAGACATTGTCGGGAGTGCATACAGGCACATGGGGGCCATACACACTACTAAGTCACATTATGAGTTGCCTTGATGAAATTCACGCAAGTTGGAAGAGCCTGTGATTTCAATTGTTTACTTTGATTTTCGGTGTGAGTTTGAATCCATCCCTCATTTGGTTGGTAAATTTGGTTTCCATTGACTGTTTTTATGTAATTTTGTTCTCAACAAATTACACAATGTACAATAAAGATTTTGATTTTTATCCAAATTACAGTTGTGCTCATAAGTTTGCATACCCTGGCAGAAATTGTGAAATTTTTGAGAATTTGACTGATTACGAAAAAAAAGTGTATTTTATTTAAAGATTGATCATATGAAGCCATTTATTATCACATAGTTGTTTGGCTCCTTTTTAAATCATAATGATAACAGATTTCACCCAAATGGCCCTGATCAAAAGTTTACATACCCTTGAATGTTTGGCCTTGTTACAGACACACAAGGTGACACACACAGGTGAAAATGGCAATTAAAGGTGAATTTCCCACACCTGTGGCTTTTTAAATGGCAATTAGTGTCTGTGTATAAATAGTCAATGAGTTTGTTAGCTCTCACGTGGATGCACTGAGCAGACTAGATACAGAGCCATGGGAAGCAGAAAAGAACTGTCAAAAGACCTGCGTAACAAGGTAATGGAACTTTATGAAGATGAAAATGATATAAAAAGACATCCAAAGCCTTGCAAATGCCAGTCAGTACTGTTCAATCACTTATTAAGAAGTGGAAAATTCCATGGACAGGTAGACCAAGAAAGATTTCAGCCAAAACTGCCAGACGAATTGTTCGGGATACAAAGAAAACCCACAGGTAACCTCAGGAGAAATACAGGCTGCTCTGGAAAAAGATGGTATGGTTGTTTCAAGGAGAACAATACGACAATACTTGAACAAAAATTAGCTGCATGGTCGAGTTGCCAGAAAGAAGCCTTTACTGCACCAATGCCACAAAAAAGCCCAGTTACAATATGCCCGACAACACCTTGACACGCCTCACAGCTTCTGGCACACTGTAATTTGGAGTGACGAGACCAAAGTAGAGCTTTATGGTCACAAACATAAGCGCTATGTTTGGAGAGGGGTCAACAAGGCCTATAGTGAACAGAATACCATCTCCACTGTGAAGCATGGTGGTGGCTCACTGATGATTTGGGGGAGTGTGAGCTCTAAAGACACGGGGAATCTTGTGAAAATTGATGGCAAGATGAATGCAGCATGTTATAAGAAAATACTGGCAGACAATTTGCATTCAGAAAATACTGGCAGACAATTTGCATACTGGCAGGCCAAGTTGACTCTCCAGTGGTTACAGCAGAAAAAGGTGAAGGTTCTGGAGCGGCCATCACAGTCTCCTTACCTTAATATCATCGAGCCACTCTGGGGAGATCTCAAACGTACGGTTCATGCAAGATGACCAAAGACTTTGCATGACCTGGAGGCATTTTGCCAAGACGTATGGGCAGCTATACCACCTGCAAGAATTCAAAGCCTCATAGACAACTATTACAAAAGACTGCGCGCTGTCATTCATGCTAAAGGGGGCAATACACAGCATTAAGACCTAGGGGTATGCAGACTTTTGAACAGGGATCAGTTAATGTTTTTCTTTGTTGCCATGTTTTGTTTTATGATTGTGCCATTCGGTTATGACCTACAGTTGAATGTGAATCCCATAAGAAATAAAAGACGTGTTCTGCCTGCTCACTCATGTTTTCTTTACGAATGGTACAAATATTACCAATTCTCCAAGGGTATGCAAACTTTTGAGCACAACTGTATTTCATTCATCGAGACCCGATTTGTGATTTAACTGTTCCCTTCATTTCTTTACGCAGTGTATACTGGATATGCCTATGAAATAAAATCCCTTATTGGTTACCTGTGCAAAATAATATACAGAAGCATAACCTTTGGATGACCCAAACATATTAATGGGATTTGTTTACTTTCATTAGATGTGAACAAAAAGCATCCAATAAATTTAATTACTTCACTCAGGTGGATCAAAAGTAATTTTTTAGAAAAACAAACTTAACAAGGGAGGTGAATAGCATCCTGTCAGCGGCCCTGGGAGGCAAGGGCCAGGAAATTATTAATTGAACCATTGTGCTTTAGCAACAACTTTAGACAGTTTAGGAGCCTTCAATCTAATTGTGGAATAGACAGCAAAGTTATCCTCTAAAAGAGTTGGTCTTGTCTAACTTCCTGGTTGAGTGAGCAATGTGGTATTAAGAAGAATGGCTTCAGGGGGTATGTTTGGGAGGATGCATCTCCTGATCTTCAAATCTCCCAATACATTAACTGTGATAACACAAGGTTGCAGCTACTAATAGGCATCATGACATTGGGAGACATGTTTTCTCTCTGGGGTCACATGAACGTATTCATAGTTCAGGTGGATATCATGAAATGTAATTAGGGAATGTAATTACACAGCCTGCAGTGCTGTATGATCAGATAAAGAAGTGTATAACTGCACCGGCGCTAATGACAGCAAGATTGAGATCGAGGGAATGAAGCCATAAGGAATCAAATGAACTTGTAGAGGCTCGTAAACTGGAACACATGGCAATGCATGTAGAACTAATTACTTTATTGTGCTGTTGAGTAGGGGGGAATGGAGAGGAAATTTCCTTCTCTTGTTCAGTGGTGTGTACAATATGGATGCCAAAAGAAGCCAGGCTCCCAAAACAATGTTACCAATAAAGAAAGAAATTTAGAAAAATGTTCACTGTTTTCAACATTTCACGAAAATTCTCATGGGTCTTTCTAAGGAATCAACAGAAGGGAAAATGTGCCCCAAAAAGAACATTCTTAACTTTTGTCATTTGATTGGTTGATGCAAGCGAGTATTTGGCCTTTGTTGAAATTTTAAATGAAATAATTCAATCAGCATTGAAATGACCTTCACTGTGGGCATTAGAAGAACCATCAGAATCCTTTTTGGATGTGTCAACACAGCAATCATATCAGAAGTAAAACGTAGTCGACTGAAACAATGTGCATCTCATTCTATTATTGTCAATTTGCACATTTCTGAATTAGCTATGAACTGAGATAGGGATTTGGACTGGTTGGCATTACTTATTTCTTCATAGTCGCAAGATAGAAGCATCTTAATGTACAATATTACTTTTGTGACCAAAGGGGCATGGAGTCAGTTATTGAAGTTGTTGAGCAGCAGATGGTAAGATTTTACTCACGGTAGAGGGGCCCTGGCTATACCTACCACCACTGGGAGTGACAGCTAAGTTCCACCCCAGTTTGTACAATAGCATCCAGCTGCAGACCCACAGACCCAACACTCACTAAACACCACCTATCACTAAACCAATGACGTAATTTCCGCTTTGACACTTCTAGACCATCTCTCCCTAAAACTCTCTTTTTCTGAGTAATTTAACCTACACATGTTGTTTTTCATGTTTATTCCATCCCAGTTGTTAAAAGACAAGATCGTATTTATTTTCCATGTAAATTCCATCCCCATTTACAATTCTTAAAACACGTTACTATTCATAATGTAAATATTCCTACATAACTTGCATTAACTAATGGTAAAATAGTATATATCTTATAATCCTATATCTATAACGGTTCAAGCTACGAAAAACTTTACACAACTTTCTCATGTTTACACAATCCCCAAAAATAGGCTTAAACATGTCAACACACGTATTGACTATGACAATATAAATGCATACATTTTTGTTAATTATGCTAATTGCATAATTAGCACTCATTAACCCTGTAACAGCACATCCTCAATTAACTTTGTTCCATGTTTAGCCATCCCAATTCACAATTGTTTGTGTGAGAACAATTATTATATATATTTGCATACATTTGCATGAATCATGCCTAAAACAGTTGAAACAGACTTCAAATAACAAACAAACGTTGTTTCATGTTTTGTAACACACCTGATGTAACTTTCAAGCTAGACACCAAACCAACTTTATTGGCCATTGCACTTTCTGCAAATAATATTTCCAATGGCACACAGGTCTGCTCCATTACAACCTGGAGCATCTTCTTCACATTCACCATACCTAAATCAAGACCAGAAGGGGAATCATTACAATAAGCTTAATAAGAGAAGTATTGGCCTCACTTAAGTGTAGATGGAATTAATGGTTCACTATTTACAAAAAAAAGTTAATATCTGATATACCTGATTAATAACAGCCATATATGGACAGAACAGTTTTGGGATAATTGATGTCTGGATATTTAAAATGTCCTAGGACAATACTTTTGCTCCAACCAAACGTGAACCCGTTGCTATCTAGCTAGCTAACATCAGATCCTGTTTTAGAGTAGACAGATAACCAAATAACTTGAGGACAAACAATGTTACAAGTAATAGCTATAGCCTGATATCTTGTCATCTGGAAAGTGTTGGCCATTTAAATGCTGACATTATCGATAAATCCAACAAAAATGTAATTGTGTTCTTACCAGCGACATCAGCTCCATCAATGATGGCTGATTGCACGCTCAAAAACAGGAAGGAAAGAACCTGTTCAGTGTAAGATTTGCGCACCAAAAATAAAAAGGAAATTGACAAATGGAAGGAGTTTAGCGTGAGGTGGTGTAGGTGGGTCTACGGGGCTGCAGCTGGATGCCTCAGTTTGTGGGGACTTCTCTTCCCCATCTATTTATTAGACCAGAATCACTGAAATCAGTACCATGGACAACTTATCCGTATGTTAATTGGACCCAATTGTTTTTGGTATTTTTGTTGTCACTAAGAATAGATGATTTTCATTAAAATCTTGAAGTTAAAACTGTGCTTGTTGCCTGTACAAAAGGGTCTCCACACACGCGCCATTCACTGTGGTTTCAACAAATGCCACAGCTCTTATTTACTGGGTCCTCTTACTAATAAGAGCTTAATGATGCAACTCGCAATGTACTGGATGGTGATCAACTTGAAAATATAGATATAAAACTCCCTCTTAAAAACTTCATTCCCAAAAAAAAGTATTTCCATCTGCATTGGAATTAATTCAGCATGACAAAAAAATTAATCTTGTAATTTCAGTGCTTAAAGCCTCTCAGGCCATGAAGTTAACTCAAGTGCTTCTTATTCCTTGCAGCTACAAACACTTCAATACACTTCAATCAGTTGTTCACAAGGTCCTGTAAAGTGTAAAATTGGAACATTGTCAATGCACTGAATGGTGTGACAGGAGTTCTGGATCGGCAAGGAAACTCTGGGATTTATTCAAAACTCAACTGAACCCAACAATTGCCAGGTGATAGGCTTAGCACGGTTCCCTTTGGAAAGCAGCTCTGAAATTATGTCCTTGGGTGGATGAATAAGCTATATTATGACAGAATACCTTTTGAGTTTTAACGCATCATCTATGCTGCACAGCCATATTCCAAATGTATTCAGCCTGCACTGTTCACACGTTAAAGAATCAGTCAATATTAGGATGTATTTCCGAGGCTTCTTTTAAAAAATATATTTGCAGTGGTCTATGGCACTCGTTCATATCACCAAGCTGACCAGGTTCAAGATGTGATTGTTCCTTGACTGTGCCCCTAGCTGACACTTGGCAGGGAGGCCCCATGGACAGTGGAAAGTTATTAATTGGGAAGGTGGAGGTAACACCAGCAGAGATTTCTGGGTTGTGCTTCGACCACTCCATCAGGCAGGAGGGGCAAATCTAACTCAGGTTATCGGGTGAGGAAGTGTGCCCTCACACGCATCAAGCCATGTCATTATTGCTTGGACAAGTGTGAAAAAAGCAAAATGGTGAGGCACAGATGCCTATGAGAAAAGCTGGCAGTGATCTTCAGTTCTCCCAAATCTGTCTGTGCTATCCGTAGATCATATTGAAGTTGACGAAATCAAGGAAGGGTGGAGAAAAGGGGGAAAATGGGCCAACTGCTTCAGTGGCCTGCGTGCTTTTCTCTTTTCTTTTGTATGACTGTGAAAATAAATGAATGGTATTAAACTGGTTCCTGAATTCAAGTGATTTCCTTACAGTTAGAATGAATCAAGGCAATTGTGAGACTATGTTTAAAAGTGGAACATATTGCTATTATTTAAGGAAGTGGAAGGTTAATAAGGGGGCACTTACATAAAATAAAAGATAATGGGGAAAAAAGGGTATGTCTATTTTTATCAACCTATCCATATAAAATATAGTTAATAATCTACTACAGATGCATCTGTAGTAGATTATTAACTATAATCTAAGGCTACCTGGTAAGACATTTTTGGTTGCTATATTATGGGATGAAGATGCAATGTATTGCAAGGAATTTATTAGGATATTTGAGGTGGAAATGTGTTAGCAGCAAGCACTCTGCCAAGAATAGCAAGCCATGGCAAGTCATGATCTCCATTTGATCCTGTTACTTCTGCTGCATACAAAGATACAACATATTTTGTGTAACAGGTAATTCTACCTTCAACCTTTCTCCATTCACCCAAATGGGGATGGATCAGAAACTTTCCTTTGACCAAGGCACAGCGGTGAATACAACTGTAATCTTTTGTTGACTGACTACATAAACAGCCCCTTAGATCGTTCATTAAACTACAATTGTGAGTGAGCTAACAAGCGGTATTAGTTCCGGTGCCTTGGACAAATCTAAAATCTCAATCACAAGAGAGGGGTGGTGCTTTTCGTTCCTGTTTTAGTAATTGAGCATCTGACAAAATACACAATATTTTATTTCAGGGTGGAATAACAAAAAGCAAGAAAATTATCCTTCCTCATTGAGACCTGCTAGTCCAAGGTCTTCTATCAAATATATCTCTTTTTAACACTAGAAACCGCCAAGCCATTCAGACGAACATTAACAGAATGAGCCGAACGCCGTTTGTCGTTATTAACATACGAATCGGCCCTATTAGCATACACATTCTCCTCCGCAGCATCACCATCCAGCCAGAGCATAAGTTCATCTATTGGGTCGTCATCAAACTACAAACTATATATAATGAATTACAGAATTTGTTTGTTTTAAATGGTTAATGAATTTCAAATAATACAAGCACGGGTTTGTATTGAAGGTCTTATCACACGAAAAAAAACAAACTAAAAAAAGAATACATAGAACGATTATGTCTAAGACACAGGCTATAGTATTTTCATTTGTTTATTAGGCCCTACAAATGTACAAAATGAAAATTATACAGCCAATATATAGGTGACATGAATTGTCTATAGGTGACATGAATAATTTATCAATAACCGAGAGAAGTTATTAGAAAAAGACAAGGTCCAATATGAATAGTCTATGTGAATGGTGAGTCTTTGTAGGTAGGTCCTGGACCTGCGTGAATTTGGCCCCCCACCCAACGCAAAACTTCAGCAAAATAGGCGCAATCGTTTGTGCTGGTTTGTGCCATTAAAATTTTTGTTAGTGCTGCTATGGTTTTATAGATATTAAAGAATATTTTATAGGTCATTCTGAGGTCACTCAGCCCCCCAACATCTTCCAAAATCAACCAAAATAGTCTCGATTGTTTGTGCTTCGTTCGTGCTGTTAAAATTTTAGTTTGTGCTTCATCGGTGTTTTTAATATTAAACATTTAATTATAGGCAATGACGTCACTCAGCCCCCCAGCATGCTCCAAATTCAACCAAAATAGTCTCCATTGTTTGTGCTTCGTTTGTGCTAGTTTGTGCCGTTAAATGTTTCGTTTGTGCTGATGCAGCGTTTTATATATTAGACATTTAATTTTAGGTGAAGGCGTTACCAGCCCAACCTACTCCAAACTGCCTGAAAATAGGCTCAAACGTTTGTTCTCCGTTTGTGCCGCTAAAAGGTTTGTTTGTGCTGCTGCAGTTTTTGGTACATACCCTACATTCCTACTGGATAGCGCGCTGGCTTTACTCTCTTTCCACTATAGTTCTGTTACCACCGGTAACAAAGCAGTCGCAAAAACAAACCTTTATCGGCACAAAATGAGCACAAATGACTGAGCCTATTTGGGTGAATTTGACCTATAAAATATTATTTTATATCTAAAAAATGATAGCAGCACAAACAAAAAAATTCCTTCACAAACCAGCACGAATGATTATGCCTATTTTGACGTAGTTTTGCGCTCCATGGGGGACCATCTTTACGCATGTAAAATACCTTTAATCGCTTGTGTTCCAGTTGTGCTGCTGTCATTCTTTAGATATTAGCCCCAAATAATATTTTATAGATAATTCCGAGGTCACTCAGCCCCCCAAATTCACCTAGAAAAGTATTGTTTGTTTGTGCTTCGTTTGTGCTGGTTTGTGCCGTTACAAGTGTCGTTTGTACTGCTTCGGTGTTTTAAATATTGTACATTTTATTATAGGGTATGGTGTCACCAGCCCCCCAACATGCTCCAAATTGACTCAAAATAGGTTCTTCTAAGGTTATTCTACGTTAAATCTTTATCTTCTCACCCGAATGGGGATGGATCAGAAAGTTCCCTTTGGTCATGGCACAGGATTGAACACAAGAAACATTTCTATCAGGAATGTTAGACATGAAATGCAATACCTTTTTTGGTAATCCTGTAGAGTTGGTAGATATCTTAAAGCAAAAAAATGCAACATTTTAGCAAATGTAGTATATGCCAGTGTCAGTAAACCTCTTGATCCACTTTGAAATGGAAACTTAGGTGGATTTGAAAGTTGCAGAGGGAGTGAAAAAGTATTGCATTTTCTAATAGAAATGTTCCCTATCATATCTGTGTTAATCTCAGTTAAGCCAAACATACCCTTTTGACACTTTGATATTTAGAATAAGGTATTATAATCTGTATATTTTTTTACTTTTCCCCCGAAAGCTCGTCTGTTGTGATCTCTTGGTAGTGTAAATACTGATTGCCTGACAATTTATAATTATGCCCATCTATGTGCGGCCTGTTGCTTTGACATTGCCATTGTCTTGTCCGCACGCTATAGAAAGACTTAGATCTGCAACTTATGTACAGCAATAAGTATTTCCATTTTTCTTTATTCCGAGTGCTCTTACCTTGTTATTTGGATTATATATGAGGGTTCAGCACCCGATCTATTGCATATTAGTCAAGTGCGTTCTTTACTTAAAAGAGTAATCCACAGAAATGTACACATTTTTATGGTATATATAGTTAAACTATATAATGCTAATACATGAAAATGGTAGCAACCAAGAATTGAAATGAACAAATCTAGCTCATGTTGACTACAAAACCCACACTGCAATGTTCTCTTTAGACAGGCGCTGGCAAAATAAAAAAAAATCAACCCAGTGACTACCTAGGTTGTTCAAAAACACATTACAAAACAAAGCTCATTTCAGAATGTGAAAGTCTTAAACTGCAGTTTCAATTTAATTTAAATGTACCATTTACAACTAGGCAAATATTGCGTCCATCTGGACTAATAAAGATATTGAAGAAAATAATATCTGAAACGCATTGGTCAATTAATGTAAGAACGGTTCCATCTAAAGCGGTTGACCAATTTCGTTGAGGTCGTTATGCTGCATCACCCGTTTGCTAACCTAATTATTATTAGTTACGAGTTAAACCTTCTAAATGTGGTTGGCAGTGGTTAAAAGTGAATGATGAAAGTATGAATGAACTATAACAAGATGTCTTAGTCGTAGCCCATCTGTAGTCATACCTAGCTAATCTAATCACCTGCTCATGTAGCTACATTATTCATTTGTTCCCGAAATTTGCATGCGCCTACTAACGTTTGCTAGTTAGAGTGGGCTTGGGAAAACGTCTGATATGACTAATTCTGTTGCTAGCTAGCAATTCCGCGTTGGCGACAATGTTGTTGGAGTTAGGGAATGTTAGACAATTTTTTTTCAATCTGAAGATAACTTTCAATGAATTTTGTGATTATAAAGGTTATGTATTTCAGACCATAGAAATTGTCCACCATACTTTTTGTTTTGGTAAATGCTAGGGGTAGCTTAGTCTCGCAACTAATAGTATAAACTAGATATTAGCTTACGTTTTTCAAACTCGGTGAGAACATGTGATGTCATGACAAACTTCATGACAAAAGATGGACAACTCTGTTTTCTTAGTGGCACTACTTGGTGGAAAAAAATAAAATTAACAACTTGGGTGACAGCAATGAACAAATTCAAATCCCTGGATGATAAGTAGTCTGTGCACAGACCTCTGGAGGGGCAGGGACCAAACCCAAAAAAGGGCACTCCCCACATATTTGTTTTTTAAATAATATATAAAATAAATACCTACACTCACAGGAGAAATAGACAAACTTTTTAATGCACAAGAATAATAAGTATTCCTTTCATACACTATGTGCCAGCGAATCTGGAAACTTTTTGGTTCAAGGCTGCACATATTTCTATTTGATGCAAAATATTTGCTGGCCAGAAAAGCAAAGTTATTGACACATTTATAGGCCTATAATAATTATGTACTTTGGATCAAGTTTGAGATGTGTAATAGAGAGTTAGAGTGCCTTTAATAACCACAAAAACATAAATTGGGCAGAATTGAATCACCCCAGGCCTTAGTTTGTGTACCCCCCCCCCCAAAAAAAAAAAAACATCCACAGCACCTTAACCTTGGGCAAACTTTTAATCCATAAAAACATTTCAGAGACTGAACATACACCTAATTGCATCCATATAGTATTTCTTTATTATTTATGACTACATTTGCAAATATATATGCCATAATATGAACAGCAGCCAGAATCAGTGTATTAGCCTGTTTTCTGTCTTCTAATGTGACTGTAAAAAGGATGAACAGACCTCCTGAGCAGATACATAAATTAACTGATGGTATATTCATTTCTGAATACAAACATGTCTGGCAACCAAGAGGAAATAATCGAGCTGAGCCTAGCAACATTACATATGTGTTAATTATAGCTACTGTAGCAATGAACTATTGCCGCTGAGCAATACTTTCCAAACTAGCACTACTAAAGCAGAAGATAACTAGGTACTATAGGTAGCCAGCAATTTTTGAAATATTCATAACTATTTTAATTGTTAAAGGATGAACTTTAGACTTTGTCAGACAGGTGAGGTGAAAACAGCAGCAAGAATGAATTCATGCACTCACCAGTAAACCAGTGTAAGTTGTGTTAGCTAGCTGGCTGCTCATACTATATACTGATAACCAATATAATATCACGTAGCTGCAATAGAGTTACCTAGCCAAGGCGGTCGAATAACAAGCTAATCAGCCAATGGGAAGCGCATTAAACACAAGTAAGTATGAAATTAGGCAAAACCATTCAGAAGAAAAGGGGTGTTCTGTTTTTCGCCCGGTGCCTATTTTTCAAGTTACTGCGTACTCTTTGGCTGTGTTTAGAAAAAAATTATATTCTTAAAAAAAAAAACATCCAGACAGGAGGGCACTTTGTCAATGGCAGGGCAGAAGGGGAGGGGTCGTCGCCCCACTTCTCCCCTGCCTGTGCACGTGCACGCCGTTGTAGATGAGAAATGTTTTTATTTTCCGTGAACCAAAAGCTTTCGCAACTAAATGATAGCATATATCTAGCTATATATTAGTGGCAGAACGAAGCTACGCTAGGGGTTGGCGTGTTTATAGTTTGGTGTCAGGTACTACTACTTCAGTGAGTGATGGTTACTGTACTACACTGCAGATAACTGGGAATTGTGGAAGGCTTGGAACTCAATTTAAGTGAATAAGATTGCAGGTATATCTCAGAACCTTTTTATAAAATGTATCTGTATTGGAAATTTGTTTTTGCTGATCCAACTCTCCCTGAGAAACCCTGGAAAGACGGGTTACGGCAAGGTTCTTATCATTCTGTACTGTACCAATAAAAAATGGGAAACTAACCTAAGTTAATTTAAAAAAAAATACTAGTATTTTAATTACACAGTTACAAAGGTTATCGGTAGAAATAAGATGAGTACAGTATCTGATTTTAAGATGTATTGGTAGGTCTTTGGATTATACTTTTTTTTATTACAAGTGTGTTTTTATCAGGGCTAAAGAAAATTCAAGTTTACTGTTGCATTAAATAGCAAAGCCCTCACAGTTTTCATAAACGAAGCTGCTCACTGCTTAAGCATGAAATGGGCCCCTCACTTTTGCAAATAAGTGACTGTTGCCTTCTGCACATTTATCTGAAATTCTAATCAAGTTAAGCCACACTTCAGTTCAGCTAAATGGAACGATCACAAGATGAGAGACAATTACACTGCAGAAAATCAAAGCTGTGAATGAGATGAGAAACCATTATAAAATTATTTTTTGTAAAATCTTAATTTTCCAGTTGTGGAAGACATTATATTTAGATGAAAATAATACTCCCAACACTAGAACATGATTTCATATTACACTTGCATATACATACATACATACACACACACATATACAGCTCTGGAAACAAGAAACCAGGCAAGACTAGTTCAGCCGGCCCGCAATAGAAAGTGTCGCCATCTCGAGATTCAAACCCGGGTCGCCCGTGAAAGGCTGTGTCGTTAACCACTACACCATGGAGCTGTACTTTTGCCGGGTGTCAGTATAGCCTTGTCTCTATCCTGAACAAATCCTCTTTTGCCACTGGCCGTTTTAATAGTTAATTGGCCCTTCGTGAATTAAATTGATACAGTTAAACTGACTAACGTTTCTTACTAAGTTTACCTCTACCACAAATAGCGGCTATGTATTGCACTTGCCACTGGCTGTTTTAACGGCGTATTAGCCAGTAATAAGCTTTACCGGTATCTACTAACTTACTGGAATAGTCATAAGAATTGAGCAATTGCTTATGAGTCTGCCAAAGCTATTTCATTTCATGGCATAGGAACATATTTTTTTCTTCCATGGCAAAACAACATACTTTTTTCTTTCATTTGTGAATGACATTTATACAATAACTATCAATAAAGGCGACGATAACTAACTTTTTCATCAAGTGAAAAGACGATAGAAACGTGGAATGTCCCAGAAATAATTAATAAATGTCGTTGCTCTCAATAGATTCAAACATAGGTCTTCCATATGAGAGACACTGTCGTTAACCACTACGCCACGGCATTACAAGTTTCAGTAGTTGCTAGACTCCATTGAGGATTGTGTTAAATAGGCTTACTTGTATCTACTAACTTCCTAGGAATAATAATAAGAATGGAGCAATTGCTAGCAAGACTGAAGATGAACTATTCCATGCCAGAAACAGTCGCAATATAACTGTATACAGTTTCAGTTAAGGCTTAAGATATCGTAACTACGTTGTTAAGCCAGCAAATGTGTTTGTCTATCCTGACCCAAAACGCATGCACGGATGCGTACTTCGAAAATCCACCAGAAACAGTCGCAATATAACCGTAAACTGTTTTATTTCAGGCTTACCATAATGTAGATGCTAACGGTTTTAGCCAGCAAAGTTTGTCTATACGGAATAATTCATAATGCGTACTACCCATCGCCTGCGAGGAGATACGAACTCGGGACCTATAGTTCACAAGTCCGCTTCTCTAACCACTATGCTATTTAACAAGGGGCGGGCGGGCGGGCGGGCGGTTGGTCGCTCACTCACTAAGAGAAATTCGCTCTTCTTAGCCGGCTCCGCTTACACGGTCCAGCAAAAATTAAGAGACCACTCCTAATTTTTCTTAAATCAGCATCTCTACATGTATGGCAGCCATTCCATTCCAGTGGCTGTTAAATTCCAACACAGGCACACCTCATTTTATTTAATGAGGTACTGATTAGGTGATTACCTAAACCAAATCTAATTTAAAAAGGAAAAGTATAAAAACCACTGCTGTGGTCATCACTATCCTCTTGCAATAGGACCAGCTGGATGGCAAAAACAGTGCAATTAGTACCCTTAAAGGTCATTTGAATAAAAAAAAATAACTATTCAGCATGAAAAAAAAGTTGAAAAGAAAAGCTTTGAGTGAGGAAAAGAAGGGTTCAATTCTGGCTTTACTGGCAGAGGGATATAGTGAGCGTCAAGTTGTTTCCATCCTGAAAATTTCAAAGCCGGCGGTTCATAAGAACAAGGTCAAGCAACAGACATTGGGGACAACAAAGCTACAGACTGGCTGAGGGTGAAAACAACTGTCCACTGACCGAGATGACGTCAACTCATTCGAATGTCACTCAACAACCGGAGGATGACAACAAGTGACCTACAAAAAGAATGGCCAACAGCAGCTGGGGTAAAGTGCACGGCGAGTACTGTTTGAAACAGGCTCCTAGGGGAAGGGCTGAAGTCGTGCAAAGCTAGAAAAAAGCCCTTCATCAATGAGAAGCAGCCAGGAAGAGCCAGGCTGAAGTCTGCAATAGACCATAAGGATTGGACCGTACAGGAATGGAGTAAGGTCATCTTCTCTGACGAGTCAAATTTTCTGCTTTGCCCAACACCTGGTTGTCTAATGGTTATACAGAGACCTGGAGAGGCCTGATGATCTGGGGAAGGCTGGAATCGGGCAGATTTGTCTTTGTGAAAGACACATGAATCAAGCCAAGTACAAGGTTATGCTGGAAGAACACCTGCTTCCTTCTGCTCTGACAATGTTCCCCAACTCTGAGTATTGGTTTTTCCAGCAGGACAATGCTCCATGCCACACAGCCAGGTCAATCAAGGTGTGGATGGAGGACCACCAGATCAAGACCCTGTCATGGCCAGCACAATCTCCAGACCTGAACCCCATTGAAAACCTCTGGAATTTGATCAAGAGGAAGATGGATGGTCACAAGCCATCAAACAAAGCCAAGCTACTTTAATTTTTGTGCCAGGAGTGGCATAAAGTCACCCAACAGCAATGTGACAGACTGGTGAAGCGCATGCCAAGACGCATGAAATCTGTGACTAAAAATCAGGGTTATTCCACTAAATATTGATTTCTGAACTATTCCTAAGTTAAAACATTAGTATTTTGTTGTTGAAAAATTAATTTGAATTTGTTTTCTTTGCATGATTTGAGGTCTGAAAACAATTAATCTTTTTTTGGTTATTTTGACCAGTTGTAATTTTCTACAAATTAATACTCTAAATGACAATATTTTTATTTGGAATTTGGGAGTAATGTTGTCAGTAGTTTATAGAATAAAAAAAACTGTTCATTTTACTCAAACACATACCTATTAATAGTAAAACCAGAGAAACTGATTATTTTGCAGAGGTCTCAATTTTTTTCCAGAGCTGTATATACACTGATCAACCATAACATTATGACCACTGACAGGTGAAGTGAATAACATTGATAAACTCGTTATCATGGCACCTGTCAGTGGGTGGGATATATTAGGCAGCAAGTGAACATTCTGTCCTCAATGTTGATGTGTTAGAAGCAGGAAAAATGGGCAAGCGTAAGGATCTGAGCGACTTTGACAAGGGCCAAATTGTGATGGCTAGACGACTGAGTCAGAGCATCTCCAAAACTGCAGCTCTTGTGTAGTGTTCCCGGTCTGCAGTGGTCAGTACCTATCAAAAGTGGTCCTAGGAAGGAAAAGCGGTGAACCAGCAACAGGGTCCTGGGCGGCCAGGGCTCATTGATGCACGTGGGGAGTGAAGGCTGGCCCTTTCCAACAGACGAGCTACTGTAGCTCAAATTGCTGAAAAAGTTAATGCTGGTACTGATAGAAAGGTGTCAGAACACACAGTGCATCGCAGTTTGTTGCGTATGGGGCTGCGTAGCCACAGACCAGTCAGGGTGCCCTTGCTGACCCCTGCCCACTGCACGTGAGCATCAGAACTGGACCACAGAGCAATGGGAGAAGGTGGCCTGGTCTGATGAATCACGTTTCCTTTTACATCACGTGGATGGCTGGGTGCATGTGCGTCGCATACCTGGAGAACACATGGCACCAGGATGCACTATGGGAAGGAGGCAAGCCGGCGGAGGCAGTGTGATGCTTTGGGCAATGTTCTGCTGGGAAACCTTGGGTCCTGTCATTCATGTGGATGTTACTTTGACACGTACCACCTACCTGAGCATTGTTGCAGACCATGTGCACCCTTTCATGGCAACGGTATTCCCTGATGGCATTGCCTCTTTCAGCAGGATTATGCGCCCTGAAACAAAGCAAAAATGGTTCAGGAATGGTTTGAGGAACACAACAACGACTTCAAGGTGTTGACCTGGCCTCCAAATTCCCCAGATCTCAATCCAATTGAGCATCCGTGGGATGTGCTGGACAAACAAGTCCGATCCATGGAGGCCCCACCTCGCAACCTAAGGACTTAAAGGATCGGCTGCTAATGTCTTGGTGCCAGATACCAGAGCCCACGTTCAGAGGTCTAGTGGAGTCATGCCTTGACGGGTCAGGTCTGTTTTAGCGGCAAAAGTGGGACCTACACAATATTAGGCAGGTGGTCATAATGTTATGGCTGGTCGATGTACACACACACTCACGCACACACATATATGGAATTGGGCACGTAAGCGTCGTAACTGGACCTTGGAGCAATGGAAGAAGGTCGCCTGGTCCGATGAATCACATTTTGTTTTACATCACATGGACGGCTGTGTATGTGAACCGTTTACCTGTGGAAGTGATGGCGCCAGGACGCACTGTGGGAAGACAACAAGCTGGTGGAGGGAGTGGGATGCTCTAGCCAATGTTTAAAAACAGATTCTAAGGAATGAAACAAGAATGCAGCTTTTTTCTCTTATCTTCCTATCTTGTACCCCATAAAGAAGACAGACTGAAAAGGATACTTTAACTACTCAGTATTTCTGAGAACCATAAAAGAGAGGCGCAAACCTAATCAAAGAGCACCCTCTAGTAAAAAGAGCCTAGAGAATCACAGAGGGGACTAGTCAATCCATTTTTGTCAGCTTCAAATTAGGAGAGGGACTAGTAATCAAAGTGTCATGAAGTTTATTAGATTTTTGTTTGATTTAGTAGTTGGCTTTTGTTATCTTCTAAAAAAATGTAACAGAAATAAATATAATAAATGATATTGCTGGACGAATAGTCTAGGGTGCTCTTTCATTTTATGTCCAAAAGTCTTCAGTTCCCTATGATTTATTGGACTGTTAATTAAGCAGTAAAGCCAGAGAAGTAGTGGTATATGGCCAATATTGCACAGTTAACAGTTGGTCTTAGCCATGAAGCAATGTAGAGCAACAACACAGTGCATTCAAAATATTCTTATGGAACCAACATGCATCACTGCAGAGATTTAACTAAAGGTGCAACATTCGAGAGGGTGGGTGCCTGACATTCTCAGTAGCAGCCATTTAAATATATCTTTTAAAGACAGATATATCAAATATATTAAATATATCTTTTTAAATATATATATATATTAAATATATATTTTTAAAGACAATATTTAAAATGACTACCATGTAAAATCTCGCTTTTTAAAGATAATATTCCAGTAAGTCATAAATTAATGTAGTTTACTGGTCCAATACTTGTTAAAACTGAAACTGGGGAAACTTCAGTTTCAAAAAGAGCATTTGAAAAATACACAGAAGAATGACTTCATCCCCCTGAGGTGCTCTGTATTGGCCAATCAGCAATATATTCACCTCCATATTCTCTATGACTGGTATACGCCCACAACATCCTGCTCTTTGGATATGACCACACTACTCCTACGCAGTAAAGTTGCTTTTAACATGTAATTACTTCATTAAAAAATGCTTAAAGGACAAGTATATTACTCATGTTAGATATTTAATTACATACAGTAATGTCATATTTCATTTAAATCTTGAAGCACTGGGCAGTTACTTTAAATACAATGAGAAAATGAGTGTTATTTTTTTTTAATCCTTAATCGACCTGGCTGAGTTCACTTCACTGTTCCGTTGGGAAGAGGAAGTGTGAGCAGAGAGGGATCCTCTTCTCATCCTGACCCTCTGCGTTGCCCCCCTCCCGGCAGATGGAGCCAGGAATTGAGGGCTATAAATAAACCTGTGCCAGGACAGTGCTAAACAATTTCCACTAACACATAGACAACAACTACGGGGGCCACAGAAAGTCCCAGGATGATTTTAAATCGGCACAGGAAGGGGATACCGAATCTAACCATGAGTGTCTAGAGTCTCTTACTTCTTAACTACATGGGTCAACTTAAATCTATAGTGTATATAGAGTGTGGGAGTCTTAGGATGAAAATGTGTCCATTGATTAAACATCAACTTTCACTGCTTATATTATATTTCATTGTTGGTTTAAATAGTAATGACAGACCTGGACTGTAAACAACAGGTATATATATTCAATCAAAGTTATTACATGTTGTTACAGTGACCTTTGTAAGCCTACAGTACATACATCTGCACAACAACAATATGTTTTGTTGTTCCGTCAGCAAGCTGGTAAATAAACTGGCAAGCTATTGATTCTGAGTAATTAAATACTCCATTATCTTTTAATGTTGCAAATTGCTATTTCACTGTGTGCAGGCTATGATTGACTAATTATACCTTCAATAACCAAGGTTTCTTAATTTAAATGAGATGAGAGCCTCTATCTCACTGAGCGGTGATAAGAACACCCTGCTTTCAAGGTGTGAAATTGACAGTTTGTCTTCTCTCGTGAGGCTTTAAGTCCAGCTGTTTCGGTCGTTTCACACCTGCTCTGTGACAAATCAAGTCTAAAATCTTACAGGATTTGGGGCAAAATTTGATTATTTTCTTATGGAGTAAAACAGTCTTTACACAAGTTTTTCTTTTTGTTTTGAATAATTCTTTATTTCTATAACATGTTTTGGGATGTAAATGTACATTCTGTGACAAAACCGCACACAGCTCATCAACTGACTTTCCAGCATTTCCAGTTTTCGAATTTTCTCATTACAAAAAGCAACAAACAAGAGGGAGAACACCCCGCTCCACCCCATTAACCAACTGGTCACCGGGCAAAAGCTTGTCAAATCACAAGCCTCCACATGCTCTTAATTTTCCCGCCAAAGGTAATCGTTTGGCCAGCAGCTGGCCCAGTTTTCAGAGACCACAGGTTACTGTTGCTCTACCCAACATTCAACATCCTCCACCTGCCACTGCAGTGCTGAGGTCCAGGTGTGCACCTACCCCAGCTAGGTTGGCTGGCTTACTTATGACTACCTCTAGACTGGCTCTCTCACTACTTTTTAAACTGACATCTGCTCCTCCACCTTGGGTGTCTAGGTTCAGAGAGGGCTATAATCTTCACCGGCCGGCTTCCAAATACCTTCACCCTCCTCTTCTCAGTCAACACCCGCCCTCCCTGTCTGTTGTAATTTGCTACCACAGAAGCACTGCATTAATGGGCCTCTTTTGGCATTAAGCATCCAAATGTGTGTAAATGGCAGCTAGGTACCGGCAATAGTGTTCAGACCCTGTCACGTTTGTACTTCAAGGTAGGACAACATTTTATGGTTAACAACAGTAAATTCTGGATTATTGTTGTCTTGTATTTCCACTAATCGTCCTAAACTTCCCAAAAAACTCTGGAGAATGAACTTTCACGATAAGGCAAACTGTGAGTGTTAGAAGAAAACCAAAATCTAGATGGAAGACCTGTAGTTTCTGTATGGACTCCGAATGAGTTGCCTCTAAATTAACAGGGGACAACACTGGGTGCTCATGGGTAATGTAGACCAACAGATGGTGTATCATAATGGGAGTGAGTCACAAGGTTTCTAATCTTGTTCCCAGACAATTCCACTCAAATGTGTTGGAACAATCCATCAAACTTGGCATTCATTATTGAAAGAGAAAGACTCTTAGTCTTGTTAGTCTTTAACCAACTGACACGGCCCCTGGTTAGAACAGAAAAAGTTAGCCAGAAAGTTATCACAAGGGAAACTTTATTTACACACACACGGATATCAGGTACATGGGAATGGAGATGTTGGTGGAGATGGTTGTGGTTCTGTGAAATGAAAAAAAAAATGATTACACTATACAGTGTGCATAACACAATGAAAGAAATATATTACAGAAAAGAGCAATTACAGAGGCAACACAACAAAGGCAGTAGAATTACCTGTAACAACATGCACACCTTCCCAGAGTGTTAGAGTTAAGATTAGGAGAGAGATACACTTTCTGCTTTCTCTGTTACTGCATGAGGGGGAAGAGTATGCGACGGGCTGAAGAGTAACATGGTGCTTGGACACCTAGTGACCAATCAGGGCTCAGGTCACGCAGGTCAAAGAAAGTATGACAGGAAGGCTTATGGTACCCCTAGAGTTTAAAGCACCAGTCTTGCAGCTTAAATAGGTTTTATGTTAATGAAAAGGACTTTCTTGTGTACAGGACAGTTTTCTTCAGGTGTTGGAAGAAAGGAATTTGAATGATTGACTCAAAAGGGCAGTCCTTGAAGCTCAGTCGTCGATATTATTCGATGTGACACTGGCTATACTTTGAAGAATCTAAAATGTAAATGTCTTCTGATTTGTTTAACACTTTGTTGGTTACTACATGATTCCATGTTTTATTTCATCGTTTTAATGCCTTCACTTTGATTCTACAATGTGAAAAATAGTAAAAGTAAAGAAATGCCCTTGAATAAGTATGTGTCCAAAATTTTGACTGGTCCTGTACATTCTTTAACAGCTGGGAATGATTGCTTGTTGCATCTTCAACAGTAAAGGTTCCTGTAGACCAGGCTTGGAATGGACAAGGCCATTTGGCCTTCAGTGTCACAAAAATGTTTAGGGCACAAAGGCCACATGCCAAAGCGCATTGAGTGAAACAAGAGGATTTGGAGCTTACATTACCTCAGCTACACAAAAGTAAACCGCGAATAATCCTTTAACATTACGCTAATGAGTACGACCTAAATAAACAAGTCTAGTGACTTATTTGTGCGTGGAGAAAGTAATTTTTGTTCCACCACAAACACTGCCATGTCGAGTAGGGATAGGACGAATGAACACGAAGCTTCGAAGCACCGTTCAGTTTTCCGAGCTCTACTGTTTCAATGCAGTGTACCAAAAGCTTGTTTCAAAGTACAACACCACATGACCAATGACGTTCGAAGCTTCGGATGTCACAAAATCACCTTTGATTTTGTATTTTATTTAAGGATAGTGATCATGTGAAGCAATTTATTATCACAGTTGTTTGGCTCCTTTTTAAATCATAATGATAGCAGAAATCACCCAAATGGCCCTGATCCAAAGTTTACATATCCTTGAATGTTTGGCCTTGTTACAGACACACAAGGTGACACGTGAAAATGTCAATTAAAGTTGAATTTCCACACGTGGCATTTTAAATTGCAATTAGTGTCTGTGTATAAATAGTCAATGAGTTTGTTAGCTCTCACGCGGATGCACTGAACAGGCTAGATACTGAGCCATGGGGAGCAGAAAAGAACTGTCAAAACACCTGCGTAACAAGGGAATGGAACTTCATAAAGATGGAAAAGGATATAAAAATATATCCAAAGCCTTGCAAATGCCAGTCAGTACTGTTCAATCACTTATTAAGAAGTGGAAAATTTGGGGATCTCTTTATACCAAGCCAAGGTCAGGTTGATCAAGAAAGATTTCAGCCAAAACTGCCAGAAGAATATGTTTGGGACACAAAGAAAACCCATAGGTAACCTCAGGAGAAACACAGGCTGCTCTGGAAAAAGACGGTGTGGTTGTTTCAAGGAGCACACTACGATGATACTCGAACAAAAATGAGCTGCATTGTCGAGTTGCCAGAAAGAAGCCTTTACTGCGCCAATGCCACAAAAAAACCTGGTTACAATATGCCCGACAACACCTTGACACGCCTCATAGCTTCTGGCACACTGTAATTTGGAGTTACGAGACCAAAATAGAGCTTTATGGTCACAACCATAAGCGCTATGTTTGGAGAGGGGTCAACAAGGCCTATAGTGAACAGAATACCATCCCCACTTTGAAGCATGCTGGTGGCTCACTGATGTTTTGGGGGTGTGTGAGCTCTAAAGGCACAGGGAATCTTGTGAAAATTGATGGCAAGATGAATGCAACATATTATCAGAAAATACTGGCAGACAATTTGCATTCTTCTTCACAAAAGTTGCGCATGGGACGCTCTTGGACCTTCCAGCACGACAATGACCATAAGCACAAGGCCAAGTTGACCCTCCAGTGGTTACAGCAGAAAAAGGTGAAGGTTCTGCAATTTGCCAAGGTGAATGGGCAGCTATACCAGCTGCAAGAATTCGGGGCCTCATAGACAACTATTACAAAAGACTGCACGCTGTCACTGATGCTAAAGGGGGCAATACACAGTATTAAAAAAGGGTATGTAGACTTTTGAACAGAGGTCAGTTCATTTTTTTCTTTGTTGCCATGTTTTCTTTTATGATTGTGCCATTCTGTTATGACCTACAGTTGAATGTGAATAAAAGATATGTGTTTTGCCTGCTCACTCATGTTTTCTTTACAAATGGTACATATAGTACCAATTCTCCAAGGGTATGCAAACTTTTGAGCACAACTGTATGAGAGTCATACAAGAGAATAATTTAGTGTAGGTTAGCTTTTATTTGAAAGTCATACAAAAGAGTAGGTAATTTGAGAAGTAGACAAAATAATTAATAAGAGTGTTGCTTAGCTAGGTTCTTGGAAAGGGTAATAGGATTGTGTATTAGAGAGCAATGGAGAATGTGTGTATGACAGTGTTCATTTCGTCAACAAAAATAGTGATGAAAATATTAATTGAATACCAGTTTTTCAGTGACAGTTCACGGGACGCTAACTGATGGAACAGAAACAGAAAAAACTAAAAATACTTTTCATTTTGGTTGACAAAAACGAGACTGGATGAAATTATCTTTGTAACAATAGTCTTATTTAACTACCATAGTTGGAAAGTAGGATATTGGAAAGAGTGGTCCTAGATGGGGGTTTTTTCCATGATGCGCTTTCAGATGTAATCAAGACTTCTGAAAGCGCCTCCCAAAATATATACCGACAGGCAAAGACCGTGGTGTGGTGCCTGGAGACGTGGGTGTACTCTAATTGGTTAACTATCAAAACGTTTTTGAATATTCTGTTCTCCCCTCGTTCTTACATTTCTTACAAACTGATATTTCCATCCTTGTGAATTAAACTGCGTGAACAATAACACGTGTGCAATATGCCTTTTCCACTGGCTTATTACATTTCGGACATTTTACGCTTCCATAATGTGCACAATGCTATAGGTTAAGGAGGCAATACCTGTGATTGGACTAAAATGAGACTAAAAAATAAGGGCATTTTGTGGACTAAAATGGCTCAATCATTATTCAAATTATATAAATGTGACTAAAACAAAGATATTTTAGTATGACATAATGTGATCGATGACGTCAGAAGCTTCATTTGACCAAGCTCTTTTCAAACTGGAACGCAACACCCCACAGTCCACAAATGACCAAATACCAAAGTAACACAGCTAATACTGTGGAGCAAACGTATTACTCCAGACTGCTGTTCACATGGTCACAGGTTCAATTCTTCCTGTTGCGGTTAATATGATTTTGTTGAACGCAAAATGTCATCCTTTCTCCCGCCACCAATTCCTGTTTTATTGAGGTTACCCTTTTCTATGGTCTTCATTATTCATTAATTCTTACCATTACTTCGAATACACCACTCCCGGCTAAATACAATTTATCTAAATCAAACATGTCATATTAAATTTTGTCCAGCAGATGTCCCTGCTGTGCACTGTGTTGGAAAGCTTTGAGCAATGAAGCGTTTTTTCGAAACAACCTTCAGTGGTTCAGAAAGCCTCGGTATCCCATCCCTATTATCGAGTGATGTCAAACCAAATGTTACTGAGCCCTCAAAAAGGATTCAGCTCTATTCTCCGGTATTCTCCCACTCGGAGGTCGGAACTTTCTCACCTCTCAGTTGCTCATGAACGCACCTTCCAAAGCAGAGAGGTTTGATTCAGTTATGCACTAAATATGTCAGCTATCTATCAATCGATAACTAGCTTGCTTACCTGCATGTAGTCTGTTCCTGTGGTTGTTCTCAGTTGCGCTCCTGCTAGTGGCTTTGAATTATGTGATGTGTAACTTTGCTTCCAAAATCATCAGATAGTGACACTGATTGATTGGTTTTCCATGGTGAAATTGTCATTATGTGTGAACATGTAACTTTTGTGTGTACAATGTAACTTTTAAGTTTGATTTAAGACACTTTACACCCAAACTGAAGAACAAAAAACCCGACTTCTGACCACAAGATTTTGACAGTGGTAGGGGCACAAAGCCCATGGTGGTCATTGGGAGTAGCAACTCTTGATTTTCAGGGCTTCACAGTCAGAGCGAGGGGCGTGAAATTCCTACCCTGCTGTAGACCATCATCTACTCTACCCTCTTTATCCCAGTTGATAATCTCAGCAAAGGAGAATTGCTCATTAACTAGAATGTAAACATAATTGCACAAAACATATGGGAAAAATATACAGCTCTGGAAAAAATTAAGAGACCACTGCACCTTTTTCTTTCCTTTCCAAAAAAGTTGAAAAGGAAAGTTTTGAGTGAGGAACAGAAGTGTTCAATTTGCAGTGGTCTCTTAATTTTAACCCTTCTGTTCCTCACTCAAAACCTTCCTTTTTGACTTTTTTGCAAAGGAAAGACAAAGTTGAAGTGCTCTCTTAATTTTTTCCGGAGCTGTATTTTTTGTGCATGTGGAAAATATCTGGGATCTTTCATTTCAGCTCAGGAAATATGGGAATTACACTTTACATGTTTTGTCTACGCTTTTGTTCAATGTCAAATAATTTGCATACTGTAGACAAGGCAGTATACCCTACACCAGGTGTATTCAAATCGTTCTACATCATTAATTGCACCTACCTGGCATCCCAGGTCTGAAATTAATTTATTATATATACAGTTTAAACTAAATTGTAATTTCTTTGTGAAATGTTCAGTCATTTTACATGTGTATGCTACAGATTCGTTTTTTTAATAATTGTAATTACAATTTCATTTAGAAACCTATTTTAAAAACACCCTTGATCCATCAGAACTTCAGAAGAAACCTACAGAGGAGCTGGGCTCTGGGTTCTGACCAATCATTTTCTGTTTGTGTTTATTAACATTATCAAAACTTAGAAATACGCTCCATTTGAAACCTTGCCTCAATGTATTTTGATTCGCTAAAATCAAATGATGACAAATACCTCAGTAAGATTACTCCTATAGAATATGGTAATTTCCACTGAGACCAACCAATTAAAATATGCTCAATGACCGAGTCTTGATTTAACTGCTCTTAGTTTGTTGCTGTAAATGAGATGGATTCTTTGTAATATAACCTGGTAAAATCAGAGTTAAAATAAAAACGAACTGCTCCCTCTCATCCTGACTGTATCATAATGCACAGTATGTCACACCTCAGCACAAACACCATCCTATGCCTGGTGAGTTTGTATGGTCTACTGCTTCCCCGTTGCCAATCCTATAACTGAAACCCATAATTATATTAATTGCTTGCATATGGTTAAAAGTGTTTAATAATATATAATTTCCTTTGATTGGCCTTTGGCATTAATTAACCTGTTGGGCTGAAACAAAAATGTATGTTACATCGGACAACCCATTTTTGCTGATTTGCAGAATACACAGCAATTGGATTTCGCCCGACCCTGCAATCTACAGCTGAAGCAATACATTAAGAAATTTAGATTGCCTTAAGTTCTTAAGTTTTTCATTGTCCCTGTAAAAGGTGACATGAGAGGCAAATGACCATTTCATTACTAGCAGTGCAAACAGTAATCCTGTAAATGTCCACCATGTTCATTAACAAGGCTGTGAGTGTAAGTGGAGTCCCATTCAAGAACATTCAAATAAACAGACTTCAGCCCTTCTGTGTCATTGTCTAGAACCACCACCGAGTCCACTGTCAGATTTGTCAATGGAGGCCCTGCCATCTGTCTGGCTGGGTCAGGGGGAGGAGGACTGTCGTCTGTGTCAGTCCTGGAATGTTGCTCTTCTAAAGCCTGAACATCCTGGACATGACGGCGAGGGAGGGTTCTATCCAGAATGTCAGCTTTCGCCCGACTAATGTGCACTCGTGTCCTATCAGGCTCTCTGGCCCTGTCTGATTCTATAAGAATGTGTCTGTTCATATTAGAGCCAGATGTTCCAGCTTAAAGCTGCTTAGGCCTGGGTCTCTATCATGGCACCGTAGTTACAGCTCCCATAACTGTGCACTGCACGAAAGATGACTGCTGAACCTTTCACCGAGGGGTACAACGACCCCCCCCCTCTGGCAAACAGTTCATGTCAATCATGAATCACAACCTCCCGCCACCTGAACAATTTCTTTCCTGTGCTGTGGCCCATAACCCACCACGTCATCCTTGACAATCTACCCACTCATTGAACAACAACCTTTAGCATTCATCCACAGATTATGCACCTAGCACTTTCATTGTAGAACAACATATTGGACTTTGCACAGCCTCTGAGCTCTTCCACAGACTGAAATTGACTCCTACGTGTACACTTCTCCTACTGACAACAAGTCTTGTTTTGTCTGCTGAAAAACAAACATTGCATTCAACATTATTGACCGCAAATCAAAGTTGGAAAACATAGCTAACTCATCCAACCTATACAAATCTGTGGTTATATTTCAGCATACCATTTCTGGTTGAATGATGCAGTTATGAAGTCTACGTTTAGGGACAAAAAATTTGGAGTGAATCTGACCTTTAATCCATAGGAATATGTTTGAATGTTATTTTTAAGCATTACATTATTAAGTATTTTTTTAAGATATGTCAAACTAAACATGTTTCATCATGATATTTCCTTCGATTACCTTAACAAGTTTTAATGTTATAGTGAAGTGGATTAATAAGAATTGACATTTTTTCCTTGACTGATCTCGGCAATCTCCTGAACTCCTTTTATATTTTACTAAGAGACGTACTTTGGACCTAGAATATCTGGGGTTATTTGAACTTGTCGAACAATTTCCAAAATGACCAAGATGTAGGGAATTTTATCCAGATGAACCTCCATGGGTTCTTGAAACAAATTTGTTTAGAATGAAAAAAGAAGCTTACATTCAAAGTTTGAAGTCTTTAGGTAAAAATAGGAGGTGGATTTGAGTTACACTGCTCATAACAGCACCACCTAAAAGCCTCTGACTCATGGCCTCTACTTTCTGTGATCCAAATTAGAAAATAGTTTAAAATCTAAGCTTTAGTTATTTTTTATTTATACAGTGTGCATTTTTTTTACCGGGTAACTTGACTGTAAACATACAGCAACCACCTGAGAGAAATGTGGATTAGTTGTGTGCTCAAGAACAGAAAATATTTTTCACCTTGGCTCAGGGTTTGATCAAGCAACCTTTCAGTTACTGGTCAGATGGTCTACCGCTAGGGTACCTCCTGCCCAAAACCTCTCCTTGACATTTGCGAAGTCAAGGAGAGAAAAGTATCTAAAAATAACAATGGGTTTCACAGGCATCATCTGTGAACCTATAATAATCAGTAATAAAGAAGTGCACATCACTTCTTTTCGCAGGTGGTGTGTGAGGTGAACAGGGAGCAGGAAAGACACTCTTGACCGGTAATGTCATTGATTGGTGCGTTAAAGACAAAAAATGTTTAATTGCATGCCAGGAGACCAGTTCAGCATCACCTTCCTCCTGGTGTGTGGGGTTGGAAAACAAGATGGAAATAAATAATTATAACATGCAGTGTGTCGACCGTCTGGCAAAATAACAGTGTGTCAGTGTTGTCCATAGCAATGAAAAAGAACTACAGCCAATGGACACAGACAAGTATTAAAGAATTGCAGTGTCTCTCAGTACTACGTGTTCCATAGGATTTTGAGCCTCTGAATTCAGACAAGCTTGAAATGCTGTCTCCTTTTTTTCATGAATTTCCACCTTTGTATTTCCTTTTCCTATTTATTTCTGGGGGGAAATAACTGAAATCAAAGCACATCTTTTGATGTGTTCAATAAAGAATAGAATACTCATTAGTGTATTAAATGGATTTAAAAATGACATGCAGTTGAAATGGGCCATATAATCAATGACCAAACAAAGATGTGTTTTCAACATGCAGAAAATGAGTCATTCAAAACCAAAAGGGAATTAATTAACATTTAAAACCAAAAGGGAGGAACATTTGGATATCTGGAAAATACGTCCAAAGGACTACATTTCACTGGGATATCCATCACATTACTGCAATATCAATGCATTATGCATTAGTACAAGGTTGTTTTAGGTTGCTTTTTTCTCTCTCATTCACTCAGAAGTCAAGGTTTAGTAACAGTGTCAGTGGGGTTCAGTCCTCAGTCCAATCCTTCAGTCCCCAACATGGACACTGATTGGATAGGAGCTCTGTGGAGCCAACTGTGGGTAAGTCAAGTTTAAATCTCTAACTTGGTCTCTGAGCCATGCGGCACACAAACCACTGTTTTCCCCAAGTGCTTTGTGCTGTTGCCAGGCAACCCCTATGGCTAACATACAGGGGTTGGTCTGAAAAGAAGCATGCGTGTCAGTGGGTCCGTTTACACGTACACAACAATGCAATCATTGTGGATTGTCAGATTTTATGTGATTATTAAAGAATGTACATGCTTTGCAAGAACAACATCTCAAGTAATCCTGACTTTGGATGTGTCTGGCTACCTGATTGGAACATAATTATACGAAAACATAACCACAAACAGCATGGTGAAATGAAAGAGCAACTGGGACTGCTGTGTTACCTGGGATGATTCCAGGGGGGACTTGGAAAATACAGAAACCTAAAACAGATCCTATATTTAGGATGCTTAGGCTATTGGATTCTTGATGCTTACTTGAAATAAGTTTGAACATAAAAAGTTTGTTCAAAATTGAAGCAGCAGATTTTTGCATAAGAGTAAAGCATGGACAAAATGGCACTTTTCTACTGAATTTGAAATAATGAGATTAGTCAGGTGATCGACATTTATTGAGATAATTATCTCAATCTAAGTTGCAACTGAATATATAATTTTCCAGAAGAAAATTATTGACTTCCGATGTCATCAAAAGTTTGTTTGAACGGTTGAGAAATCACCACTCACAAATTGTAAATATCTACAAGCTAGCAAACATAGATATTGCCTCCCTAACATAATGGTGATCAGAGAATACAATATACATTTTTAGAAGACGAAAAACAAGAATTAAAAAAAAAACAAGACTCACTGGTTGCCTAGCAGATTACATATAGGCAACTGTACTGTAAGCACTGATGTTTTGTACATGCCGATTGGATTTCCCTTTACGTTTACTTGGCAAAAACATCAGCATTAACACAAGATTATCTGTACAAATAACTTGTTGTAGTACCGTAAACGTACAGTTTTGGTTAACGAGATCTAACAAAAGAGGACCTAAATAATTTATAGTGATTGCTGTAACCCCAGATATCACACAATAAATAGAATTAACTTATTTGCCATCTTGGCCCTGATAAAGCAAATGCAATCAATAAAAAATGATTCAATCTGTATTTCAATGCATTTTACCAGGGTATTTGCAGGAGAAGCTAGGCAATACATTTAGAATGTCAGGCTCCTACTTTTTCTCAAATCCTCTTTGTTAGGCCTACTACGGTTCAAACATGTATTGTGCAATAAAAACATTTAAGATCACACCTGACTAAGTATTCATCCAACTTCAGTTTTGATGAGAAGCCATTGTGCTGAGTAAAAATATAGTTAGTTAGCTAGTTAGCTATCTACCTAGGGTAAAAGCAAATTTGTTTTTGCCGTGCTAGTGGTAGGGTGTGACCAGGCCTGAGCAGGAAGCTCCGCCCCTCTGCAGAGTCTTTTAGATAATGGAAAAATACTGTCACCTTGAACAATTTTCAATACATCAGTGGTTAGGAAAATCACTGACAGACATACAAGGTCTCTATCAAACAAGTATTACTGTGACTACACACAAAATAACTTAACTTGATCAGAAATTAAAGTGAAATGAAACAAATCACTACATTCATTTTTCAATTCAGACTGACTTACATCGTATGGTGCCCAGAAATCTTTCCCACAATCGTTCTTGCCAATTGTGTGAAACAACAAATCTCACTGCCTTAGAAATGTTTCAAATATGATACATTTCATGGTGTACATTTTACATGGTGAAATGCCCATTTAAAATACCTAAAAGTGTACTGAGTAAGACAATTTACATTTGCAAAATTTCTGTTAATTAACAGTATTTCTTGAACCATTCAAGCAAGAGAGACCAAAGCAATTTTGCTTCACATGTTTATGTGGTCCCAACTTAAAATGCTTAAACATGTATGGACTACGACCATTACATAACCATACATTTACATAATTAGCGATAAATTACCCTCAAACAGTATCTCTTGAACCCTTTAAGCTAGAGAGACCAAATATTAATCGGCATTTGCATAAATGTGCATAATAAGAATTAAATAACCCTAAATAGTTTCCACTGAACTGGTCCAGCTATGGAGACCAAATCAATTTAGGGCCTTTTCACACTGCATTGTTCTAAGCCTTGGGCTATCTTGGCCCCAGGCTAAGACTCGCCCTGGGTTAGCTTAGCCTGTGTTCGCACTAGAGTTTGTTAACCCTGGGCTAAGGTTTAACCATAGGCTAAGGATTCACACTTGTATACTTAAGCCCTGGGCTAACGGACAAATATGACACAATACCATTTTAAATTCCACGATAAGCTAATGTTACGTCTCTCTGGCATGCGAATAATGTTACCGTAGCCTAGATCACTGAAACACGATCAATGTTACACTACCATGATTCAGTTAATAATTTCATGACATTGGTTGGTCAAGATGCCCACCCTGTCAGTATTTGACAACTTTGTTAAAACTACGCAAAGAAAGAGAAAAACGTTAGTTAACATTCATTCTTTCGACATATTTGCTAGATTTACATCCAAAACAAGCTGTATTTCTATTCCGCTAAGATTTAGCATGTATTAATGAAACGACAAAAGTTTGCAGAGTGAAAGGACCGAAAAAGAAATACGGAGCTGTTGGTAACGGCGCGCATCTAGAGCCTATGTAAATTAAGTGAAAGGGCAGGATTTGTGTTTGGACAATAAACGTTCTATGGTTTTGTTCTTGACCCCGTTTCACACTGGTTATTTTGTCACCGTGTGTCTGGAGCTAGCCCTGAAATATCGGTGCTAACCCTGCTCCAGATCAGGGCCAGCTAGCACTAGGCTAAGGGTGGTGCTAGCCCACTTCAAAATATGCAAGTGTGAACACTTGCTTAGCCCAGGGTTAGGAGGCTCTTAGTCTTTGGCTAAGGTGCAGTGTGAACACGCCTTTAGTTTAGGTTATTTAACTTAAATTTCTTAAAATTGTTAATCAGTTATGACTACTAAATTGTATGATTATGTATTATATTAACCAAACACACCAACACTCTAGTCTCTACATCAAAATTGCAAACTTTATATGTATTTTTAGTGTTAAAGAAGGACCCATCAACTTGTAAAGTTAAAATCTAGTTTATAATTCATATTTACTGTTACTGAGTAACATTACTTTTAATTAGATGAATAGTGTTCAAACAATAACAGAATGGAATGGTCATTATAGGACAAATCTTAATTTGAGATCTGCCTGCTTAACTTCTTTTAAATTAGCTTTTGATTTCATGCAAGTCTCTAACATCAATGCAACATTTGTGCATTTCAAATTAATATACTAGAATTTACTTTTACATAATATTTGGCTAGGCTTTTGTTAATCTGTTTGAAGCTAGCCATAACTACTTTGTTTTAACTGTGTCCCCTTGATTTCCGGCTTTGCTTTTGCTTCCCTTGAGGAGAAAAACCTGTAACCAACAACTGAGTTACCATGGAAACCACCCAGGCCTGTTGAGCTAATTGCAAAGCCAATGACATTTACTAACTTTACAAGTGGGGAAGCTTGCCTGTGAAAAAATAGTCTCTGTGTTTCCCAACTACCCTTAACACCACTTTTTTTGTTGCCCTGATCAAACAACTGATTCAACTCTTCAAAGATGTGAAAATTAGTTCACAAGTAAAGCAAATAAAATGTGTACTGACAAGGGTACCCAAGGACTGTGGTTGGGAAACAGTGCCGTACCTCAGTAAAGATCCTGCAGTTTAGGACAACCAACACCAGGAGGAAACAGAGAGTTGTGATGCATGCATTGGGAGAGTTGTATTTCTGACATTGACCACATTTTCACAAGGTACCATAGCAACCATGCTATACTACAAAATGTGTACTGGTCTGCATTCTATTAAGGTTATACAGATTTATACGTTTTCACTGAAACCTTGGTTTTATTGACTTCAACAGAGGCATGTGAAAACGCTCATTTTCAAATTGGAGTATTAGAAACATGCATCCACAAGAGAGGATTAGATGAGAGGAGTAGCACAACAAAGCAGAAAGGATGAGACAGTTTGTAACATTCAGCCCTGTGCAAAAAGCCTGATTCTTTTAATTTGTCTCTTCTAAAGCAAGACCAATTCTCTACCATTCATATAAAAAAACTAACCTTTCAGCAATACGGCCAAATACAAGAACATTATTCTCCACTCGTGAACCACTGATTACAGTGATAACCTTCCTCTATTAACACATTCACTAATATGGCTTGGTAGAGGATTTCACCTATGTCAAACGTGACAGATGTTCAATAGATGCAACAGGCCCTGGAAACAAAAAGCTTAGCGACATTCTCAAATTAAAGGAGTGTAATGTAGACTGACAGTAACTTAATATACTTTATGAGATCAACAGTTACATAACACAGGCTTTGTTTTCGATGGGAGATGTTTTTAATTCGTTCTCTTCTAAGTGATCAGCTATCAGTTGTAATATTTTTTTAAGCTGTCGCCATGGAATCTAAATTCGCTACAAAGCAGTAAAAGTCAAGGCACCGACATATCCATTCAGTATGCATGATAAAGCATTCGAGTGGACAGCGCACACTACAAACGTACTCACCAAGGTGAAAATATTTTGCAACACATAATTAAAATTAAAAAAATGTATTACTGTGAATAGCAGAGGAAGAGCGTGTTTAATTTAGTTGCAGTTATAGTGTAAATATCAGGTGTGAACTAACAGATTGTGTAGTTACTGTACGGGTTGTTAATTTACTGTGTCTACAGAAGAATGTGACTTTAGGGACCACTAAGCACTCTGGAGACTCAGACTGGCATTTTAGTCAGGGGCCTCCGTGCCCCATCACCCCCCTTCAGGGACCCCCAGGGACATTTTCACAGACACAGTTCCCATTATTATCAAGGGATTGCTCTGATTTCGCTCTGAAAATAGGGTTGTCAGTGTGTCCGAAGATTGAGGACTTGGGCTTGCATCCTTCTAGATGTAGTTTTGAATTAGCTTACATGTGTTTAGGTTAACAGTTAGAAATTCATGAGCACAGAGGGATTATACCATTGCATAAACTCAGGCAGGTTTGTGTGAATCCTTGCCAATCACGTTATGTAATTATTCAAAATTTAAGATTAACATTAGAAGGAGAAAGATCATGTTATAACCATAATTCAGTAATGAATTCATCATCTCATTATTAAAATCAATCTCATTATTGTGATACTTGAATTGTAAATAACACAGAAAACCCTGTTACAACTTAAAAGATGAGGTAAACTAATATTGACTTTATCAATTTACATTCAGTGCCAGTTCCAGAACAAGTCTCCAATCTGTGTGCTATCTGCACAGTTGTCCTGATTCAGGCAAGACATGGATATCATTCTTCTAGTGCTGGGTACATGTGTTATAGATTCCACTTGATGTGGCTTAATGGTTTACTGGTAAAAGCCACTGCGTAACAGTTAGCTAGCGAGACCAGGGTTCTAATCCTGACTAATCCATGGATAGTCAGGATAGTGAACTAACTGGCTACACTGGGAACCTTGTTCTTGTTATTAACATTTCTAGACATATAGCTACCAATAATTTGTTTTATTTCTGTCAACTGATTAAAATAATCTCCTTTGGTTACATTTTATGAATCACAATTTTAGAATGTGCTCAAAGTTGGCCTCAAATTTGAAAATAAAACCTGTTAAAAAGCAAGACATGTTAAACACCTACACATTTGACTTCACAGGCACAGATAAAGCCTAGTCATGGACTATAAAAAATAAAATAAAAATAAAGATTCAATCAAGTTGATAGACTCCCCAATTAGCTTAATTTTTTAGTCCCAATCCTTCCCACTGTGTCTTATTATAAACTATGGAGATTGTATGACTTTAGACAGTAGTGTCACAGCCCTTAAATTTCATCCCTCAAATATCAGTCTATTTCTAAACAGAAAGTTGTTAGTCTCTGATCCCATAGTTCTACCATGTGCTACAAATTTGCTCCTGATCAAGGCACCAAGTACAATAACTGCTATGTAAGCCTAGTGTACGAAACACCTATCAACCCCTATACCTGGAGAGCTGCTGGGTGTGCAAGCATTTGATCCAATCCTGAATCACACCTAAGCTTTTCAAGGTGTTGTCCTGTAACTGATTCTTAATATAGTGTGGTTAGAGTGGGGTTCAGGTGAGCCTGCACACTCTTGATGGATGTTTGGCCAGCTTGGATAAATGCGACGTTACAACCAAATAGTTGTCTTTATTAAATTATTTTGGCGACCAAATGTATGTGTGTCACGGTTGAGAAGAGACAGGACTACGAGGAGCAGAGCTACAGATCATTCCTTTATTTGGTTCACTTCAAAACAACAAAGGAGAGCAAACAACCATGAACTGGCGTGCATATGGCACAAAGATCCACACAGTGGTGTGGACAAACTAAACAAATAGGATCCCCAAATAGAGGCAACGCAGGGCAGCTGCCTTTAATTGGGGACCACCAAAAACCAAAGTGCAGAGATGCCTAGAGGCATCCCGTCTGCCAGGCCCAGACTATCACCCCCAGACCAACATAGTGATGGCTAGGGGTATCCCTATAGTCAGGACCTGACAATAAGGTAAGCAAGATGGCTAAAGATGTTTATACACAAATAATTGATCAGGGGGTATCTGTAATAAATGCACAGCATGGAAGTTCGATGTTAATTCCACTTGTAGAATATGGTTTGGTGGGAATGCAACTGGTGATTACATTAATGCTTAGCTTAGGTTAGCAAAAACATTAAATGATAAAAACTTACCAGGCTACAACCATGTGTTAGTATTGTTAATGTCTTTTACAGGTTATATTCCATTCACCCTAATGTACAGTAGAGTCAGAATGTGTTCTAATTTTATTAATGTATTAATTGCTCTGTTTCTTTCCCCAACTCTGTTGCAGAATACCACAAGTTACAGTGGTGGCCAGGGAGCTGTTAGCGGAGCCTCACTTGTGATTGTGTATATATACAGCTCCGGAAAAAATTAAGAGACCATTGCACCTTTTTCTTTCCTTTACACAAAAGTTGAAAAGGAAGGTTTTGAGTGAGGAACAGAAGGGTTAAAATTAAGAGACCACTGCAAATTGAATGCTTCTGTTTCTCACTCAAACCTTTCCATTTCAACTTTTTGTATATACAGCTCTGGAAAAAATTAAGAGACCACTCCTATTTTTTCTTAAATCAGCATCTCTAATATATGGCAGCCATTCCATTCCAGTGTCTGTTAAATTCCAACACAGGCACACATTTTACTTAATGAGGTACTGATTAGGTGATTACCTGAACCAAATCTAATTTAACAAGGAAAAGTATAAAAACCACCGCTGTGGTCATCACTGTCCTCTTGCAATAGGACAAGCTGGATGGCAAAAACTGTGCAAGTAGTACAGTGAGGGAAAAAAGTATTTGATCCCCTGCTGATTTTATACATTTGCCAACTGACAAAGAAATGACCAGTCTATAATTTTAATGGTAGGTTTATTTGAACAGTGAAAGACAGAATAACAACAAAAAAATCCAGAAAAATGCATGTCAAAAATGTTATAAATTGATTTGCATTTTAATGATAGAAATAAGTATTCGACCCCTCTGCAAAACATGACTTAGTACTTGGTGGCAAAACCCTTGCTGACAATCACAGAGGTCAGACGTTTCTTGTAGTTGGCCACCAGGTTTGCACACATCTCAGGAGGGATTTTGTCCCACTCCTCTTTGCAGATCTTCTCCAAGTCATTAAGGTTTCAAGGCTAACGTTTGGCAACTTGAACCTTCAGCTCCCTCCACAGATTTTCTATGGGATTAAGGTCTGAAGACTGGCTAGGCCACTCCAGGGCCTTAATGTGCTTCTTCTTGAGCCACTCCTTTGTTGCCTTGGCCGTGTATTTTGGGTCATTGTCATGCTGGAATACCCATCCACGACCCATTTTCAGTGCACTGGCTGAGGGAAGGAGGTTCTCACCCAAGATTTGATGGTACATGGCCCCGTCCATCGTCCCTTTGATGCGGTGAAGTTGTCCTGTCCCCTTAGCAGAAAAACATAAGCATAATGTTTCCGCCTCCATGTTTGATGGTGGGGATGGTGTTCTTAGGGTCACAGGCAGCATTCCTCCTGCTCCAAACCCGGCGAGTTGAGTTGATGCCAAAGAGCTTGATTTTGGTCTCATCTGATCACAACACTTTCACCCAGTTCTCCTCTGAATCATTCAGATGTTCACTGGCAAACTTCAGACGGGCCTGTACATGTGCTTTCTTGAGCAGGGGGACCTTGCGGGCGCTGCAGGATTTCAGTCCTTCACAGCATAGTGTGTCACCAATTGTTTTCTTGGTGACTATGGTCCCAGCTGCCTTGAGATCATTGACAAGATCCTCTCGTGTAGTTCTGGGCTGATTCCTCACCATTCTCATGATCATTGCAACTCCATGTGGTGAGATCTTGCATGGAGCCCCCGACCGAGGGAGATTGACAGTTCTTTTGTGTTTCTTCCATTTTTGAATAATCGCACCAACTGTTGTCATCTTCTCACCAAGCTGCTTGGCGATGTTCTTGTAGCCCATTCCAGCCTTGTGTAGGTCTACAATCTTGTCCCTGACATCCTTGGACAGCTCTTTGGTCTTGGCCATGGTGGAGAGTTTGGAATCAGATTGATTGATTGCTTCCGTGGACAGGTGTCTTTTATACAGGTAACAAGCTGAGATTAGGAGCAGTCCCTTTAAGAGTGTGCTCCTAATCTCAGCTCGTGACCTGTATAAAAGACACCTGGGAGCCAGAAATCTTTCTGATTGAGAGGGGATCAAATACTTATTTCACTAAAATGCAAATCAATTTATAACATTTTTGACACACATTTTTTCTGGATTTTTTTATTGTTATCCTGTCTCTCACTGTTCAAATAAACCTACCATTAAAATTATAGACTGATCATTTCTTTGTCAGTGGGAAAACGTACAAAATCAGCAGGGGATCAAATTTTTTCCCTCACTGTACCTCAAAGATAATTTGAAAAAAAAAACTATTCAACATGACAAGAGAGTTCCTCACTCACATGAGTGAGGAAAAGAAGGGTTAAATTCTGGCTTTCCTGGCAGAGCGATACAGTGAGCGTCAGGTTGCTTCCATCCTGAAAATTTCAAAGGCGGCGGTTCATAAGAACAAGGTCAAGCAACAGACATTGGGGACAGCAAAGCTACAGACTGGCAGAGGGTGAAAACAATGGTCCACTGACCGAGATGACTGTCAACTCATTCGAATGTCACTCAAAACTGTAGGATGACATCAAGTGACCTACAAAAAGAATGGCCAACAGCAGCTGGGGTGAAGTGCACGGCGAGGACTGTTTGAAACAGGCTCCTAGGGGCAGAGCTGAAGTTGTGCAAAGCTAGAATAAAACACTTCAAGTTTACAAAAGACCATAAGGATTGGACCGTAGGGGAATGGAGTAAGGTCTTCTTCTCTGATGAGTCAAATTTTCAGCTTTGCCCAACACCTGGTCGTCTAATGGTTAGACGGAGACCTGGAGAGGCCTACAGGCCACAGTGTCTCGCACACACTGTGAAATTTGGTGGAAGATCGGTGATGATCTTGGGATGCTTCAGCAAGACTGGAATCGGGCAGAATTGTCTTTGTGAAGGACGCATGAATCAAGCCAAGTACAAGGTTATCCTGGAAGAACACCTACTTCCTTCTGCTCTGACAATGTTCCCCAACTCTGATAATTGTTTTTTCCAGCCAGGTCAATCAAGGTGTGGATGGAGGACCACCAGAACAAGACCCTGTCATGGCCAGCACAATCTCCAGACCTGAACCCCATTGAAAACCTCTGGAATTTGATCAAGAGGAAGATGGATGGTCACAAGCCATCAAACAAAGCCGAGCTACTTTAATTTTTGTGCCAGGAGTGGCATAAAGTCACCCAACAGCAATGTGACAGACTGGTGGAGAGCATGCCAAGACCCATGAAAGCTGTGATTAAAAATCAGGGTTATTCCACCAAATATTGATTTCTGAACTCTTCCTAAGTTAAAACATTAGTATTTTGTTG
>JACXGI010001114.1:0-102873 GCA_016801175.1 Esox masquinongy
GGTTTGAGGCCTGGCGCCTTCGGTTGTGGCCATAATCACTTCTAAGAACAGGGCATGCTGACCTAGGTCTTCTTCTATATGTGGCAACCATGAACAGTCTAAAGCAATTTAAGGCCTAATCTAAAACAGTCCATTTACTACAGTTAATTTGCAGAATAATGGATAGAATAAGAATAGGGTAATAAATTAATCTTTAACAGAACCCCTAAAAATAATTCTAACAATAACAACAATAGGGTTTCTCCTTCCGGAGAACCCCTAATAATAATACTAACTATTACAATAGGGTTTCTCCTACCGGAGAACCCCTTATTAAAGTGGCTGCATTGAACGTTTTCCCTCTTGTATCTGTCTCTCTGTCTCTTCTCCCTATTCTCTCAGTATTAAATGAATGTTCTCAGGAGGTGGTGAGAGTGAGGGAAGTGAGGATACTGCCAAACTTCAACGCCTCCTACCTGCCTATGATGCCAGATGGATCTGTGATGCTTGTTGACAATGTCTGGTACGTCTGCGTGTCATTGTATGTGTGCGTGTGACTATTTTATTTGTGTAATTGGGTTGACTGGACATTTTTTGCGCAATACTCTTTAAGTTGGTCTCTATAGTGTCTTTACTGATACATCTAAGTGTCAACTTCCTCAAAATCTGTGATTACATATCCTGTCTATCCTCCAAGCCACCAGTCAGGAGAGATTGCCATGGCATCATTCTGCAGGATGGAGAGTGTGGCCTGTCGACTACCTAGCATGCTATGTGCCCTGGAGGAACATGACTTTCTGTTCCAGCTGCAGCTCAGCGACATACCCCAGGGCGACTCCAAAGAGGTGTGTGTGTAAGAGAAAGACTACTAAGCCAGACCTACCTAATTAAGGTGCCACCTGCCATCTGGGGGGGGTGTATCTATGTGAAAATGTTTTAAGCTCATGTAAGTATATTTACTTTAGTCTATTCAGTATAATGTATCACATTTACATTGTGTATTTATTTAGGGTCTTGAGGTTCCTCTGGTTGCTGTGCTTCAGTGGTCAACTTCTAAAATGCCCTTCACCAACTGCATCTACACACACTACAGGTGTGAATTGCATGTGCCTTAGTACATGTCTGTGTTTCGGTCAGCCCCACTATCTGTATATGATGTTGACATCTTCGACCCATAACATAAGCTATTTGAGGTTAGTTTTGAAATTGTTTGTTCCCCCCCTGTCTGATCCACCTCCCCATTCTATCCTTTTTTCTCTCCTTCATCCATCCCTCTCTCCATTCAGACTGCCCAGTATTCGGTTGGACCGTCCCAGATTTGTGATGACTGCCTGTAGCCCCAGCACCGTGCAGACCAAGGACCATTTTAATGTCAGATACACTCTGCTCAACAACCTACAAGACTTTCTGGCTGTACGCCTGGTATGGACACCTGAAGGTGAGGGGTGTGCATGTGTTTAGTTGAGGGCAAACCGTACAATCATTGTGACCAATTAGTTAATGTTGAACTAATGAAGTTGAATGTTTAATTTATATTTGCGGCCCAGTTTTAGTCCTGAGAGTAACACTTTTTTTTACATCCAGTTCATGGGCAGAGTGAGGATGCAGTGTTGGGGGCTGTAGTGTGTCACTCCCCTCTCAGTAACCTGGGTCACTGTCGGAAAGGCAGCACTCTGTCGTTCACCGTCGCTTTCCAGATACTCAAAGCGGGACTCTACGAGGTACAGTACATGCTGGAGGGGCCTGCACTACTGAGGCGGGTGTCACCTGCTTTTTCACTCACACCCGCCCATAATTCCAAATAGCTCATCTGTAACCGCCCTGGCTATATGGATACAGTGATAAGCCTGCACCCGACTCTACACCCGCAAAAATAGAAAATGCTGCTGTAACATACAGTTCATGCATGCATTGCCCCATACACTTACATTCCATTCTCTCCCGACATGTAGACGATGTCATGAAATGTGTGTATATTTCTCATGTTATCTTGAACGCTCTGCAAACATGTCTGAGATAAATAACTAACATAAATAATATTCGGGAAGTACTGACTTAGTTCACGTCAAATTTCCTCTCACTTAAATATCTATAGCCTACGTAGTCCAATAGAAGAACTGAAAACAAGAAATGAAGTTGTTTTGGGGCTAGCTATGCATTGAGATGTGTGAGTGATTTGTAGAGAACCAAGCATTTGGGGAATTTATAAGGGAGGAAGTTGCATTGTTTTAAGAGCAAATGCTTCATACTGAGTGACAGACAGCCATGTGCTGGCGGGTGAAATGTAATCTTTTTTTTTTTTTTTTTACAGTTGAGTCAACATATGAAGCTGAAGCTGCAGTTCACAGCATCTGTCTCAAACCCTCCACCAGACGCCCGCCCTCTATCTCGTAATGGCTCTATTTCTTCTATGAGAACACATTCTCATAATGTGATGTGTATACGTGACAAATGTTTAAGACTATAGAGACTACTAAACTTTTATGTTAAATTACATGATTCCAAAGGCTATGACAAGTTAATAAAGAAGAAAAGGTTGTGTTGCATTAATTCTTCATCTGTAACAACATAATATTTGAAGACTTGACTATTTGAATCTTTGGAGACATATGTCTCTAATGCTAATAAGAAATAGATATTAAAACATAAGGAAAACAAAGAGGATACTGTACTCTTCAATGTGTAACCCTCGATTAATGTGTTTCTAGGTAAGAACAGTCCTTCCAGCCCTGCAGTCAGAGACCTACTAGACAGGCACCAAGCCAGTCTGGGAAGATCCCAGAGTTTTTCTCATCAACAGCCATCACGTTCTCACATCATGAGGTGGGCAGTGATGAACATACACACGGAGACACCTGTGGACAGAGGTGTAGCACAAAATTATGGGCCCTGTACATAGGTGGTCTCTGAGGGCCCCTCCCCTCTTTATTCAAGATTGAAACATTTTCGAGGGCCCCTCTACACGTTAGGGCACTATATACTTAGTACCCCTTTTACACCCGGTCCGACGCCACTGTCTGTGGAACACAAAAATGTTCCTACATTTTTATTTCTGCATACTGCTGCAGATTGTAATCTCTTTCCTCTATTGACTGAAATACTATGAGTCATAAATCCCATAAAACCTAAGAAAACGTGAATGCAGTTCTTTGCATTTTACACCATTAATTTGTTCCAAAGGGATTTCTAGATCTACATGAAATAAAGTTCATGTAGGCTTACTCTGACTCAGATATGATAACTGTTTAAGTGTCACTATGACAAGGCAGGAGCGAAAATCTGGTATCAAGTTTGGAGGGGACAATTACATAAAATTTTCTCAAGAGCAATTCCTGAGGGGGGACAACTGTTTTAGTTTACGCCATCGGTTTGCTCGCCACTGTAACTCTGCAAATTCAGCTATTGTGAGTGTAAACCCTACCAACATAAAGCAAACTGACTGGATTAACCTCACGTTAGCTACGCGCATTGAGTGCCTTTCAGATGGTAGGCATGAACACAGTCACCTTGCCAGCTAAGGAAAACTACATATGTGGCATTGCAAGTTTCACTCATTGACTCAAATTCAAACAGCTACAAACACTGGTTGATGTTACTGTAGCTAGCTAGCAAACGTCACCTAACCACTAGCTAACAAAGTGTGACCTGTAAGTCAATGCAGCAAAAATGGAGACTGGTGACGGTTATAAATGTGTTTTTTTGTATTGAGTGGTAGAAGTAAAGAAATGTCTAACATTTCCTTTGTTTGAACTACATTTGTGCTCATAAGTTTGCAAACCCTGGCAGAAATTGTGAAATTTTGGCATTGATTTTGAATATATCCCTGATCATGCAAAAAACATTTAATTAAGGATAGTGGTCATATGAAGCAATTTATTATCACAGTTGTTTGGCTCCTTTTTATATCATAATGATAACAGAAATCACCCAAATGGCTCTGATCAAAAGTTTACATACCCTTGAATGTTTGGCCGTGTTAGAGACACACAAGGTGACACAGGTGAAACTGGCAATTAAAGGTGAATTTCCCATACCTGTGGCTTTTTAAATTGCAATTGGTGTCTGTGTATAGTCAATGAGTTTGTTAGCTCTAACATGGATGCACTGAGCAGGCTAGATACTGAGCCATGGGGAGCAGAAAAGAACTGTCAAAAGACCAGTGTAACAAGGTAATGGAACTTTATATAGATGGAAAAGGATATAAAAAGATATCCACAGCCTTGCAAATACCAGTCAGTACTGTTCAATCACTTACTAAGAAGTGGAAAATTCAGGGATCTCTTGATACCAAGCCAAGGTCAGGCAGACCAAGAAAGATTTCTGCCAAAACTGCCGGAAGAATTGTTTGGGGTACAAAGAAAAACCTACAGGTAAACTCAGGAGAAATACAGGCTGCTCTGGAAAAAGATGGTGTGGTTGTTTCAAGGAGCACAATACGACGATACTTGAACAAAAATGAGCTGCATGGTCAAGTTGCCAGAAAAAAGCCTTTACTGCACCAGTGCCACAAAAAAGCTCAGTTACAGTATGCCCGACAACACCTTGACACACCTCACAGCTTCTGGCACACTGTAATTTGGAGTGACGAGACCAAAATAGAGCTTTATGGTCACAACCATGAGGGCTATGTTTGGAGAGGGGTCAACAAGGCCTATAGTGAACAGAATACCATCCCCACTGTGAAGCATGGTGGTGGCTCACTGATGTTTTGGGGGCATGTGAGCTCTAAAGGCACGGGGAATATTGTGAAAATTGATGGCAAGATGAATACAGCATGTTATCAGAAAATACTGGCAGATAATTTGCATTCTTCTGCACAAACGCTGCACATGGGACGCTTTTGGACTTTCCAGCACAACAATGACCCTAAGCACAAGGCCAAGTTGACCCTCCAGTGGTTACAGCAGAAAAAGGATGAAGGTTCTGGAGTGGCCATCACAGTCTCCTGACCTTAATATCATCGAGCCACTCTGGGGAGATCTCAAACTTGCGGTTCATGCAAGACAACAAAGACTTTGCATGACCCGGAGGCATTTTGCCAAGACGAATGGGCAGCTATACCACCTGCAAGAATTCAGGGCCTCATAGACAACTATTACAAAAGACTACACGCTGTCATTGATGCTAAAGGGGCAATACACAGTATGAAGGACTAAGGGTATGCAGACTTTTGAACAGGGGTCAGTTCATTTTTTTCTTTGTTGCCATGTTTTGTTTTATGATTTTGCCATTCTGTTATGACCTACAGTTGAATGTGAATCCCAGAAGAAAGAAGAGACGTGTTTTGCCTGCTTACTCATGTTTTCTTTACAAATGGTGCATATATTACCAATTCTCCAAGGGTATGCAAACTTCTGAGCACAACTGAATATATATATTAGGGCTGTCAAAGTTAATGTGTTAACGCAAGCGTTTAATTTAAAATACTTAACGCCCGTAATTTTTTTGTCGCCATTAATGCATTTTTTTATTTTTGAACCTCTGCGCCATCCAGTAAGAGCTTGACTTTAGTGGGAGTTGACAGGATCGCGCTACTATCACGCATTTGTTTACCAGTAACTTTATTGGCGGTTGACTTGACCTGAGCGCTTCACAGTCATTTTTTTCAATATATCATTGGAGAGTTTGCATTCATGTCGTGAATCGTGTTTACTTGGCACTCGTTTAACAACAGCCTAAAAACGCATTAGTAGGCTACACATGCGTTTGTGCAATGGATGTAAGGAAATGGGAATATCTCTCCTTGCCTCCCGCACCCCAGTCTCACTACAAAAACTCATCAAACGAGAATGCTAGCCATGGCTCCCCTAGCTCTGTTGCATGAATCCACCTGCTAACACTGCTTGTAGCATGGTAAGTTATCATTATTTATGTTTTTGCTAATCTGAGCTAAGCATTAATGTTTCCACCAAAGCATATTCTCATAGTGAAATTAGCAAACAACTGTGCTCTGCGTGAATTACAGATGTACCCTGATTTAATGTTTGTGTATAACATCTCTAGCCACAATGACTACCTTATGCCATTGCCTATTGAAGTAGCCTACCTCGTGCATTTGGTTGAATTTGGGAAAAATTTAAGAGATACTTCATGAAGTATTTGGTTGTGGCTAACATCTTTTAGGAAATCTAATGTTTACAGGCGTTCACCTGAACCCCATTCTAACCACATTTCAGCCTAAACATCAAAAGACAATACCTTGACCAGCTTAGGTGTGATTCAATGGGTTGAATGCCTGCACACCATGTAGCTGTCCAGATAAGGGGGGCTGATATGTGTTTTATTCTGTTTAGATGGGCTTCATTTAGATGCAGCCAGTTATTGTGGTAAGTTATGGACTGACATTGTATGTATATTAAACTAAATTAAGGGCATTGACAACTTGCATTTATTTAATTCCAAGTCAAGCACTGTCCATAGTTTGCAATAAAACAAAGTATGTCTTTACCATAATGCACTGATTTTTAAACATAAAAGAGTGTATTAAGGGCAAAATCTGAACACATTCCAAAATTGCGATTAACCGCTATTTACTACAGAAGATTATGCGATTAATCGCGATTAATTATTTGAATTGTTTGACAGCACTAATATATATAAGTAGTAAATATAGGGTGGCTTTTGTCACTTTGGTGATTTATGACCCTGGTGGGCGGGGCATCCAGTTTGAATTGACAGGTGAGCGGGACTTTCGGTTTGGTATGCGGGACTTCATGTGTGACGTATATACTTTCTGTATGACGTGTGTTAGGGCGCGACTTCCGGAATGACGTATGCCTGTCCGGTGACTTTGTAATTTATGAATGCATTGTTGTGTTCATGTTTGATGTTTTACAACGATTGATAAACCCCCATACAAGTGTTATAACAGTAGCGAGATGTTTGATGTTTAACAAAAGGATCTTAGGGTTCCAAAATGTTAAATTCCCAGGCAATTGATAGGCGTTATATCAGTGGCAAGATGTTTGATGTTTAACAAAAGGGCGCCATGGTTCAGCAATGCTAAATCACCCAGAGTTTTATGTTCCTATAAGTGTCACAACAGATGTCTTATAACCAGTGGGTGTTAAGCTTTCATGTTTTATGAGGCGATAGGTGATTCGCGTGGTCTGTGTATTTAAACCATGCAGACCCCGGTGTTGGTCATTCAGTCTTGCCTGAGTAAACTTACATACACATTACAAACCATGGCGGATTGTGCAGCAATCAACGTTTTGGGTGAAACACCGTTGAAAGCTACCAGCTTAACCGCATCTCATCAAGTCGGCACAAGGTTACAAAAAGACTTGATCAACATGTCAGCCCAAAAGAAACCAATGCAGAGTTTACCCCAAATTCATCAACTACATCAGGATATGTTAGCACAGGATTGGAAGTTGGAAGACGGGCGGATCGATGGATACATTTTCAAGATACCGAGATACCGGTGGTTGCATTTTATGAATTGCCCCGAAGGCCAAGTGTTTAAGGCTGGTGTGACTGATCAAATGGTCTTTAATTGCCAGTTTATAGACCACCTTTCGAAAAGTGTTTCATTTGGGCCCAAAACAGGGCACACATAATACGGTAGATGTACTGTTTAAAGTAATTGACGGAATGAAGCAGTATGACTGTTAGATTGGAACTATTTCCTGACAATGTCGGTGTGACTGCGCACTGTTCGACTGACGTACAATCCTGAAGCCCTGCCTGAAGCTAACACAGTCCTCAACACAGCATAAAAACAGACAGTCTGCCTGTGACTATCAAGCAGCCGGCAGACTTTACGAAACATGTCTCAAGAATACAACCAACTGGAGTTTGAAGAACCCAAGGCTGAGGACTGGCTTTGTGACACCTTGGATGACAACGCTGAATCCGGCTATGCAGCCCTGGACCTTGACCCCTTGACTCAACCATCTTACCCACCAAGAAACTACCATTGGATTCACCGGCTTGGCGCTCAGCTAGGACCTCTTAATCTATCATACCTTTCAAATGCTGAAAAGAGTTAACCCAAAATGGACAAAAGCCTTGCACCGCAGGTTTTAAAGATCATCAAAGCAACATTGGGTATGATCCTGGAAAACATTGTTGCAGCTATTCTCCACAAAGCATGCATCAGATGTGAAGTGGAACACCCAAGCCAGAGAAGACATTCATGTCTGGACCCGCCTGATTATTTTTTGAGACCCATTATGATGACATTGTGGAGACAGTTTTAACACTGCGACTGAAGCATGTGCTGGTCAAGGCTTTGAATGCATCTGGTTTTCAAGCACGACTGACCGATGTTCACATGGCAGCTAAGAACTTTCTGAACAAACTCAAGTTGGAGCCGAACATCACACAGAGACTGAGTGAGAATAGGGATGAATTCATGGATGAATTTAATGCGGAAGCAGTATGCAACACAGTAGTCTTGGTGCGACGAAAACAAAGAGACTGCTGTCTAAGGATGGGTAACTTCAGTTGTTGTGTTTACATGTATCTAAACAAATTCTATGTGGCTTTAACGATTATATAGTTGATGCACAAAGCTATCAAGAGTGGATTTGATGGTTGTAGACTTTTTAATAACCAAGACCATGTCAGTATAAAGCGTTTTAATAATCTGAACAAGCATATGGAAACGGTCAGGAACACATCTGATGATTGGCCGCTATTGTTGTCAAAAGGTGTTGAAACAAATGCTCTAAACAACTTCATGTATAAACTTCTAAATTTTTTAAATGCTGACAACAGAGACTTTAAAATTGAGCACCTGTTACACATGTGTTTACATATGTAACAGATGTTTGTGTGATAAAAATGTTTGTGTGATAAAATTGAGTAATGAAGCTGTGGATGTAGATTGTATTTCTAAAATGTTTACAGATTTTCTAATCAGCAGAAATCTGAATGTTTATGTAACTTTTCTTAAATTCTTGGATGACGTGTAATTCCAAAGACTCAAATAAAACGATGTTAAACATGTATTACTTCTCATTATTGACCCAATGCTCTACATTGTCTGAACAGGCTATGAAAAGTATTTACTATGACCCGTCACACCCTGGTGCTTATGTGGGTAGAGAGGGTTTGAAAAGAGCGTACTTTGAGAAAACCGGGAGATCCTCAAAAATGGCGAGGCAAATGACTGGCTACTCGTCCAGGATACATACACGCTACACAGGCCTGTAGCTATAAATTTTCAAAGAAATAGAGATTGTTCATGATATAAATTCACAATTTCAGCTGGATTTGGTTGACATGAGTGCTTATAGTGTGGAAAACGATAACAATAAATCTATGTTAACAAGCATAGATGTATTAAGCAAATACGCATGGATTAGTGTGCTGAGAAATAAAAGCGCTATTGAGGTCAAAGAAGGAAGAACACCCCAAAAAGTCCAAACGGACAAGGGGAAGAAGTGTTTTAATTCACATTTTGAATTGTTAATGAAGAAGTACAACATAAAACATTTTGCTACAGGAAATGATGTCAAGGCGAGTATCGTTGAGAGATTTAATAAAACAATTAAATCACGAATGTGGTGGTATCTCACAGCTACCAGCACCCATCGCTATGTTGAAGTTATTCAAGATTTAGTTCATGGTTACAACCATAGCTACCATCAGTCTATTAAGATGAAGCCTGTTGACGTTTGTGAAGAAAATGTTAGACTAGTTCTCAAGAACCTGTATGTATAAGAATACAACCTAGAGACAGGAGGTTGGTCCCAATTGCAGAGCTTGCAAAAGTTAGTTTAATAGCAGTCAATTCCAAAGGACAACACACAGAGAAGTCAGATAGACAGGCAGAGTTCGGTACACGGGCAATCCAAAGGCAGAATCGAGGCAAAGGCACACAGGGAACGAGCAGGCTGCAGAAAGGGTGAAATCCAGACAAGAGACGGTACACAGGGAGACTCAGGCGACGGTAACAAAGGGCTAGGCGAAACTCTATAGGACAGGAGGCAGGCGTGGGTCAGAACAAACGTAAACTCAGTAGTAAATAAGTAGGGACGGCTCAGCAAGTTGCACTCTCACAAACAATACCTCACACAGACATGTGAGCAGACATACGTTAAATACAGAGTGGAACAGGTGTTCAGTATTCAGGTGATTGCAAACGGAGATGGGTGGTGCGTTTTTGTGTGTTGGGAACTTGGGTTTCAGTGGTTGTTTCCTCCTGTTGGAGCTGTCGAGAGCCGGAGCAATCCGTGGACCTTACAGTATAGTACAACAATGATGAGAAATGGTAATCAAAGTTACAAGTTCCGAGTTGGAGATACTGTGAGACTCTCAAAGTTGAGAGGGGCGTATACCAAAGGCTATGAAAAAGGGTAGACAGATGAATATTTTACAATAACAGAATGCATTCCACGGGTACCTCCTGTATATAGAACAAAAGATTACAATGGTGATGTGATCGTTGGGACCTTTTATGAACAGGAATTACTGAAAATAATCGTGGCTAAGGATAAAACTTTTAAAGTGGAAGCAGTTTTGGATAAGAAAGGGAAGAAAATTAGTCTCATGAAATGGCTTGGTTAGCCTGAGAAATTCAACAGTTGGATAGCATCGGAACAAGTCCTTGACCTACAAATTGGATAAAAATACTAGGATTTGCTGGACCACGTCATTTACATCGACTGCAATCAGCATGGGTGACGGCGATTTCTACATAACGCTGCCCAGTAACTCGTCAAGACATGTCTATCCAAACAATTCAAGTTCGAGCTATACCACAAAATTTGCCAAAGGTATAGCTTTGAAAAGTGATTGGGAAGTGTCTTTGATAGAATTCCAGTACCCACATATGTAGAAGACTTTTACATGGGGTGAAAACGCATTTGAACTACATGACTCGAAACACGACAAAACTTGGAAATACGAACTCACTACCGGTTATTACAATGGCATAGGAAAACTAGTCGCAGAGATCAACATTTACAGCTCCGGAAAAAATTAAGAGACCACTGCACCTTTTTCTTTCCTTTCCAAAAAAGTTGAAAAGGAAGGTTTTGAGTGAGGAACAGAAGGGTTAAAATTAAGTCTCTTAATTTTTTCCGGAGCTGTATATAAAACCACATGGCGTATGGGGGGGGTATGATGAATTTAAAAATAGAATGTTTCTAAAAGGCGAGCCCCATTTTAGTTAAAAAATTTAGTACAAAGTTGGAACAGATATTAGGCTTAAAACCAGGCGAAAGGTGGTACGCCCCATTCCCCACAGATATTCTGGCAGGGTTTAACTCCCTATACATCTACACAGATATAATTGATTATCAAAGAGTTGGGGACAGCCATGTCCCACTTTTGAGAACTGTACATATTGCAGGGAAAAAGAACGAAGTTGTCACAGTGACGTATGACAAAACACACTACGTACCTCTTAGTAAGTCAGTTTGATGAGATCTGTATTGAAGTAAAATCTGATCAGAATCCGTTGGTTTCATTCATAGTGGGAAAGGTGATTGCAAATTTACACTTCAGACCAGTCAAACAATCTTTTAGATTATAAGATGCAGCCTCAGAAACTCTATTATGATCCTCAAAGGTATGTTGAATACTACACAACACAGGCCGGTAACGGTTTACCGGGGTGTCATGGTAGCACTGCAATGTACAGGGCTCTAGGGGGCCTTTTCTGAGGGCTTTTCCGGATGGCTATACCTTTGTTGAAGCGTGGGTTCTTGATAGCAAAACCACATTTGAAAAATGCAGACAGGAATATAGTTGGCGAGGTTGTCAGCAATGTTATGGCATGCCAAACAAAACAGCAGGATGGATCAGGATTGATAGTTATGACTCGAGGTGTTAGAAAGAGGAAGGCTCCTCTTTCTACTCCAAAGAGTAAAAAACGCAAGAATGAGACAAAAACAAGACCCTCTGATTCGCTCAGACAAACGTTCTGATTCGTTCAGACAATCGGGCCACGGTCTCCTACATCAATTGCCAGGGGGGAGTCAGGTCTCCTGCTCTCTACCTGTCGGCCACGCGCCTGTGGCTCTGGGCCCACAGACACCTGCGCTCTCTCTCGGCCGTTCACATTCCGGGACGGCTGAATGTGTGCGCGGACCTAATGTCCCGAGAGGGTCTTCGAGATGACGAGTGGAGTCTTCATCCGGAAATCGTCTCCCTCATCTGGGACCGATTTGGGGAAGCCTAGACAGACCTCTTTGCGTCAAGGCAGAACGCTCAGTGTCGGCTTTGGTTCTCCCTCAGTCAGCGGGATCACCCTCTGTTAGGGGTGGACGTCTTTGCGCACCACCCCTGGCCTCCCGGGCTCCTTTACACGTTCCTGCCATTACATTGCATTGCTCGTCTACTGGCTCGAATCAGATCGGCTACATCTGATCCTTGTGGCACCGGATCGTCCCACGGCGGTCTGGGGCCCGGAAATGATTCAACTGCTGGAGGACCGCCCGTGGAAGGTCCTTCTCAGACAGGATGCGCAATCCCAGGCCGGGGGAACGATCGTTCGCCCACCGTCGCTGTTAAGGACAGGCTGATTAGAAGGGGACTGTCTACCGCGGTAGTACTCACTATACAGGGGGCTAGGGCTTCATCTACTTCCAAACTGTATTCCACGAGGTGGGACATGTTTGTGACTTGGTGTGAGCGGTCTTCCTTAGACCCTCTATGTTGCCCGGTCGAAGTGATTCTGTCCTTTTTACAGTACCTATTCAACATGGAGAGATCGCCCTCTACTATTAGAGGTTATGCCTCAGCAATCTCAGCTTGTCACGAGGGGTTCGCTGGTAACACTGTTTTCAGCCACCCGCTGATTAGGCGTTTCCTTTTGGGTGTGCGCCATCTCCGACCTGTGGCCAGGACCGGTGCGCCCCAGTGGAATCTTTCCAAGGTGCTCAGAGTGCTCTGTGCACCTTCTTTTGAGCCCTTGGAACAGAGCTCTCTCAAATCGCTTTCTATGAAGACGGCCTTGCTCCTCGCTTTGTACTCTGCCAAACGAGTGAGCGATCTGCGTGCGCTTTCCGTGCGCCCTGGATGTCTGTCCATCAGAGGGGATCTGCGTTGTGCCACGTTACGTCCGAACCCGTCTTTCGTGCCTAAGCTAATTACAAGCTCTTATTAATCCAGGGTGATTGAACTGCATGCTTTTCTCCCTCCTCCCCACGCGGATGAGGAGGAGGAGAGGTTGCAACATTTGTGCCCTGTTTGCGCCCTGGCGCATTACGTTGAACGGACTCGGAGTATTAGATTGACCCCTCAGCTGTTTGTTTGCTATGCGGATTCCCGATTGGGCCGCCCACTCTCCAAACAGCGGCTGTCTCACTGGCTTTGCGATTGTATTGCTTTGGCCTACGAATCTTCGGGGTGCGCGGCACCCGAGGGTCTCAGAGCCCACTCCACACGGGGGATCGCCGCCTCTTCTGCCCTTTTTCAGGGGGTCAGGGTGGATGATATTTGCACCGCGGCATCGTGGTTGTCGCCGTCGGCTTTTATTCGTTTCTACCTACTGGATGTTTCTTCTCTGTCCCTGACTTAGTCAGTTCTCGGCACCGCCGCTGGGGATCTGTAATTATTGTTGTCAGAGCTTATACGTTAGTGGGTTCTCTCTCTGTTACTGTGTTCGTTAGCCCCAGACTCCTACCGGGTTGGGGTGTATGAGCTTGCTTGGCTCAGGTGGGGAAGCGGTATGAGTAATGTCTCTCAATACCGTGACCTGGGTTCGTCTCCCGTTGGAGGCTTTCTCTTTGTTTTCTATTGAGTTGAGGTCTAGCGAGATTTTGTGCACCACAAAATTAGCCAATGCAGCTGCATGGCTAAATTCATTGGCTCCACAGGGACATTCGGACATTCGCAGTGAGTGGAAAGAATCCCCTGGTCCCCCATAGTCTTTAGCTTTACCTATAAACAGGCAATACCTAATAAACAGCATACTTTCCAAATGAGAACTATTGTTTTTCCATAAGCTGATAACTTAGTAATTTGGTAATAATATTATCTGTTGATACAATACAAGGTAGATGTGTGAACAGAGTTATAATAAAAGTGTAAATGCATTTTCAGTGACAGCATGGGAAATGAGTTTTTATATTGGTGTCCAGGGTAGTATACCGGTTAATGTTGTTATTGTTTATATCAATTCCAAGGATTTTTCCTTCTACAGATTTGATACATCTTATTAACTACAGTCATAAACTTTATCATGTTGAACCTATCCAGTATGTTGACCCTCAATATAGCTGCACTTCTCCACATTGCCAGACTTGCAGTGGCCTTTTCATGTTCATCCATAAAAAAAATAACATAAGGTCTGACATGGACAGTAACGGGCTATCTATTCATATAAATTCTATTAGTAAAACAATGTATTCTTTACTGCACTGCTAACTTGCTCGCTAAAGGCAGTGACTAGCTAAGACAGAGAAGGGGGAAAGAAGAACATCAACACTATTAATTTCAAGTCATTTCTGTACAGCAGCTCACGGATTTGGAATGGTGTGCAATCCGGTGCAAACATACAGCCCAGGGAAACCCATCACTGCTACATATATTTCTCAATTTTTCATCCACCTTTTCAAAGAGACCACAAAAGCATACAATGGAACTTTAATTGTGGAAGTAAAGCTATCTGTTCTGTTAATTGTACGGAGAGCATTTCACAACGATAGGCGTGAATGATTTGCATAAAGTGGGAAAAAGCAGAACTTTTTCTTCACCTGCAACAGCTCCCATGCATCGCCGAACTAGTTACTCGCTCGCCACACTTCCCTTCATTGAAATTAATTTAGCCATTGCCCCCATCGCGAACAGTGTACGCACCGTTATCTTGTTCCATGTGCCGGTTAGAAATGACGTAACAAATATGCTGACAATCGCCACCTTGGTCTCATGAGATCGAAATGGTCAGCTGGGTAAAGTCTACATGCAACACAGACCTTATCTGAAGCGATTCAAAAATTCGCTATGGGAACAATGAATGGTGAAATGCAAAAAGAACCAGTATCGGATGGTTATGATGCGTCAACTATTTCAGTCAGTGATCGCGCATGGTGAACAGTGCTTCGGTGGTTAGAAATTATCTGGAGGAAATTATCCACTTACTGGAGGGAATTGTTGTCCTGCGTGATGTCTTTGATGTTGGTAATTAGCATGTATGTAGAGAGAATTGATTTGAGTATATTGAAAAAAGTCAGCGTGTCCTGACAAGAATTACATAGTTACAAAAATGCAGAGCAGGAGCAAGCCTAAACAAGTTAATCTAAAATCACTTATGAAATTAATATATGGTATAAAGCAAAAAGAACCACTTTCAGATTTTGTTTCATGGGGATTATGATACCACAACCACTTCTATTTGATTGGGTCTGTGTGGGCGTGCTTAAGTGTGTGTTTTCTTTTTAGAACGGGCAGTGCCATGGAGAGACGAGCCATCACTCCTCCAGTCAGTTCTCCTGTTGGCCGACCCCTATACCTGCCGGCCCAGGAGAAAGCTGTGCTGTCATTGGACAAGATTGCCAAGAGGGAGTGCAAAGTCCTGGTGCTGGACCCAATCAGTTAGGAAAGGGATGAAAGATATGGAGGAAAGAGAAAGGAAAGAATAGGAGAACAGAAAATATGAGAGAGGTAAGAGAAATGGACAAGGGGGTCAGAGGGAGGTTGAGTTTCAGAGGAATGAATGTATGAGTCTAGGGCTGAATCTCAATGTGCATACTCGTACTACATACTATAAGTATGTCCTCTTATGGTAAAGTGATAGTGAAGTAGGTACTAGTATATCATAAGCAAGTATGCCAGTATTGGGACATTCTACCGTGTCATAAAATTGCATCTTGAAAGGTATCCCCTTTGTCACACATTGAAATTGAGCCAAGTTAGAAAACCAATGCTCTTCTATTGCACAAGGGATTTTGAGCAATATTACCCCCAAAAAGCTTGCACAGTAGCATACTATGAAAATCGGCCCAAAATGTTAAACCATCCGGGCACTTTTGGCATAGTGTTTTCAATGTCCTATAGTTTGGGACATACTAATCTTCATCTGACATGCTATATAGTATACATAGTATGCAATTTGAGATTCAGCCTAGGTTCTTTATCTAATTTAAGACGAGGCCGAAGATACATAATTTTCTAAATGTAAATAATTTGTGCTTCAACTCTTCTGTGTGTGTTAGTTCTATTTTCAAATATATATTTTAAAGGTATTTTATACTTTAATGGATAGGAAAGTGGTGAAAATAGAGTGCTGCGCCAGTACATATACCAGAGGCAGTGGATTAGACAGCTGGACCAAATTAGGCCACTGTTCATTCAAAGTACAGTACTTCCACTGTCAGAACAAAAATAATTTTCTGATGTGAAACCATGTGACCTGTTGTGAGGTCACAGTGGGTGGTCTGACAACATTAAAACAAGGACTATACACTCGGCAGAATGAAAAACAGCACACAATGATAGTTATTTTGACTTTATTAATTCTGATGGAGAGACACATTCTAGAATTATGTGACACACATCCTATTATCACCTCATGCTTTCATCTGGATCACCGCATGCTTTCATCTGGATCTTAAGGTATAGTTTGGGATTTTAGTAGTAAGGCCCCTTTTGTCTACTTACCCAGAGTCAGTTGTATTTGTTAATACAATTTTTAAATCTGTGTGCAGTGTAAAGGAAGTTGCTATCTATTGTTTTTGCAATTACTAATATATGATATATAGCGCTGATATATTCGGTATGTATTTTCTCTCCACCCAGAACCTAAACTGGTGATAATTGTTTTCCCATTTTGTCTCTGTCTGATTACCTAAGAACTCCACCCTCAACCCTACCACCAGTAGTTTAGTAGAGAGTTGAGCTAGCTAACTAGCCAAAAAAATGTGCTAACGTTACCTAGCTAAAATTTGGTAAAACAGATTAAGCAAGTTTGTTTAAAAAAAAGGATGTGTGCACAAGCATCAACTAGTGTGATAGTTTGACCAAGATTCATATTTCCGTGAAATAGCGCTTACCCTGAGTTGTTTTTGAAGGCCCATGAAGTCATTTTTCACAAAAAGCCAATATTCACATCTGACCCAGTCTGAAATGAGCATTATTAGCATCGTCCAAATTCATTAGTTCAAGTTCAAAGTTTATTTATTAATTGAAACTGTGCGTCTCGAACTACAAAAGCTGCATTGCAAGCTGAAACAAACCAAAAAAACACTAAAGACTAAATTCAGTAGTCGCGCTAGCATAGATTTTTTTTGACTGCATACTGACGAAACAGCTGGTGGAAATTGGTGACTTCAAACTAGCACTATGCAAACTATTTTGTGTAACCACCACACAACGCCTGTTATTCGGCAATGATGCCATTGGTAGCTAGCAAAGGTTAAGTGGTTGTTCTGGGTGGTTAATAAAGTTATGAAAAAACTCGGATTGATACCACTGTGAACAAAACCGACCGGTAAGCATAGAAAGTATTAGTTCAGTTGAAAATGAGATTTATTTAGCGAAAATGGAAACATATATTTTGAGGAATACAACATTGACAGGTTCTTTGAGATAAACAACACCGCTAGTCTTAGTCTTAGAAGTGTTTTGGAGTTGGTGTCTGCTTGCAATGCAGCTTTTGTAACTTGGGATAATGCTAATAATAATTCCAGGCTCGAACAGAGTTGAATAATGGCTTTTTGTGTTGACTCCATGGGCCTTGAAGAACCACTACAGCTAAAGTCTTAGTTTTGTAACTGTTTAAACATTTGTTTTGTCACTGTTTGTGGGTTAGCTGACTTGCTAGTTTGTAGCAAGTGAGGATGGTTGAGTAATGCCGTAGCAAATACATCTATGGGGAACTTTATATTCATTATTAAACACATAGAAGGAAACAACAGTAACATGATCGCTCTTTTAAAATGGTCAAGCTTATCTTCTTCAGTGGGGTCTTAGGACAGACTGCACCCAAATTGTTTTACTGCCGCCTCCGCTGCCAGACACAGAACCTGTATCACACCTAAACCATAGGTACTGGATGTCCAAAAATCACTTTTTTTGGTAGTTTGGCCTATACAGTTTATCACGCACGCCAAACTCAACAAAATTAATTATTTTGATCATCATTATTTCCAAACCCTTTATCTGATGAATCACTTCCTCTGCCTGCTTCGGAGTCTCCACTTGTCTTTTCTTTCTACCTTCATAAGTAGCTCTGATCTTTGCCACCTCCACATCTTCTACCCTGACTGGGCACTCATGGAACCCAGGAGCATGATTCCCACGACAGTTGTAACGCCGCATTTCCTCTGTCTACTAATTTCCTCTGTCTTTTAACAATTGTAACACTGCAATTTATAGACATACTGTGTTACTGGTTAAAAACCCCATATGTTGGCAGCTTTTCCTCAAACATCATCAGTTTTCAGCTCGTTCCACCTCTTCCATTCTAGTGAAACAACATGCACTCCTCTTTTCTTTCTTGTAATTTCCCTCCTCTCTGCAATTATCTCTACCTCTCTTCCCATTTTTCTTAATCATCTTCCAATCTTCAGTATTAGCACAATCCACTTTAGTATTACCACCATGCTGCTTCCTCCTTCGTCACCACCTACTATCGCTCTCATCTCCCTTCCCAAAAGAAAGTTGACTTACAAGGTTATCTCCTCTTATCTAAAAGTTAACTCACCTTGTCACAGACATATCACTATAATTTAGAATCCCAATAAAAATTCAGTTGTGCCGCAGGTTGTTTAGGGAGGTGGATGCATTTCTCTCTGTCTATAGGCTGGAATAGGTTGTCAGTCTTATTTTGTCTTTTGCAAACATCAACCAATAATGATGTTTGCAAAGTAGGAATTTTCAGACAAAAGGAGATTTCTGATGAATAATCACATAACTGTTCTTCCCCTAAAAAGGTATTGACAAACTGGATGTTTTACTAAAGGTTAATAGCAAGCTGGTTTGAATGGTAAACCAACCAGGTTTGCCTTGCTAGCTATCTGCCAAGTGCCACAGCATCAAATACTATTCATTTCAATCTCAGTTCCGATTGTTGAAATCTTTGCTTTGCGAGCCATCCACCAAGTGCTGCAGCAGCAAAAACACATTTGTATTTCTTAAAAAGTATAGAAGGCATGTAAAATAAGTATTAACAATATCAAGACTTGCCTCAGTCCTATCCTTGTCAATTGATATCATATTCACTTGCAGACATTGGTGCCAACCACATATTTATTCAATCACTTTTCCCACTCTCTTGGCTCAGTATCAGGATAGTAATATCAGCAATTAACTAAAAGGCATTGGTCGTGCTTCCAGACTTTCCAGTTTGGGGAGGGAAATATTAACCATTTAAAATTTCCCTTTCATTATAAAGCATTTCAGGCATCTAACATTGCAGTCAGTTAAATTAATGGCTGAGTGCATAGTGGTATAGGCTGCTATAGGCCAGAGCACACAAATATGTCTTTGCACAGGGAAAAAAAATGCTTTTCTATAAACTTGTTATGCAACTATACTAGACTTTATATTAGTGGAGACATTAGCAGTATCTTTTTAATATTTTGCTTTGTTGGACAAGAAAGTGGTAAAATCTATGTGAGAGTTTTTTGCCTTAAAACCCATGCTGCAGAAGTACATGAGCACCAGCAGCAACAGCCTAGACCACTGGAAAACCCTAAGCCACAGCAGAACCTTTTTTTGATATGACCAAAATAAAAGGGTGCTGTCATGGAAATAACCACAAATTTCAGAGTCTGCAAGCTGCTTGCTCAATAGAATTTCTAGGTTTGGTTAAATAGGAACCTGTGGGTGGGAGTCAACCCTCCTTTTCCAGGTAGCCACCCCCTTCCCAGGTTACTAACCTTCCACTATAAATTGTCCTTGCAAGACAGATGGGCTATATACTTCAGAACAAAGAACAGATACAAGGCTATACTCAAGTCAAACCAATATCTCTTTAACAGATTAACAGAGAGCCCTCTGATCTGTTAATTACTTGCTCATTGGCCCAGGTCACAGCAAAATCCCTTTCACAGATATGACCCATAAAAAAAAGCCTGTTCATTATTTGATCAAATATCAAATATTCTCCTCCACAGTGGCTTTTCAATTAAAACACTGTTGTTTGCAACTATTTAATCTAGGCCTATGAAACAGGTTACACAATTTGTGTAATACAAACTCCATTTATTAGGGAGTTGGACAGTATTGCCCAAATAAAAATGGCAGTATGCACACTCATAAGGTCAGTGCTGCCACTGGTGCCAAGACAAGCTACAATTCTCTGAAATTGAAAATATTGCTAAGTATAATAGAGAAGAAACTTTTCCTTTACAGCAAAAGAGCTTTTGGAAAGGAATCTTGGAAAGATTTTTGCCACAGAATGTTAAGTATTGTGTTGTTAGGCCTACGCCTATCCTTATTGAAGCTGCTTCGCACTGAGAGTCAAATTTCAAAACAATCATCTAAACTTCTTGGTATTTGCTGCACTCTGCCTTCCTACTGTAATCATATTTTTTTAAAGAATCTTATTGTTCTCTGCTGCCAATTCATGATTTTTATTGTATTTATATTTAATTAATTTCTGTATAAATAGAAAACTCCTATACTATTTCAGCAATATTAAAAGTCATAATCTGCGTTACTCTACAATAGCCAAGTCATACTCTATGTTGGTGAATATATGATATTACTGCCTTTGTCAGTATTGACAGTATTTTAAATGGCACTTTTATTTAATGTTATGTTTTACAGTAAACTAATGCTGGAGTCCCTGTTGTCAAAACACACCACATCTTAATACTCCAAGGTGGTGTGCTCTCCTCATCTCCCTGCCATTATCGTAGCATCACCAATCACTGCCCTAGGACATTGGGATCTCCCACAGAGATGACTTTCCCTGAAAAAGGACTGAACTGGGGGGACACTGCCATTGAAGGCATCTGTCATTCTAATGTTGTCAACTGGGAGGGAAATCCAATTTCACTGGCTCATTCCACCTGATGAACAGATTGGAGTCATGTAATTGCAACGCCAACTGGAAAATCAGGAAAAACTAGTCGATTCATGATATGGAAATTAATTACTTCTCAATGGCATTGCCAGTGCTGGAACAGATGCCATAATGGTATAGATACACAGATCTTTTTCCATCATTATGCAATCTACTTAGACCAGAGGAAATAACGTCTTAATAGCCCTCCTATATTACTTCCAGCAGCATGCCACTCTCTGGTCTCCCATCCAAAAACTGAGAATATTCTGACTATATATTCAGAGGCAAGCCAGGATCCAGGGTGGTGTGCTGCTGGCATAGCAGACAATGAGAGGAGACATGGAGAGGTGACCAATATAGACTATTGAGATGTGGCTGGTATTATTGTTGGCTGTTGCTCTTTCCTGGTTTAGGAGAGTGATGTGAATTCCCCAATGTGCATCTCTGCGTGCCTATAGGGCAAATAAATCCACTCAACTGCACTCAACTGTGTCATTTTTACTGAGCGTGTGTGCGTGTGTGCGTGTGTGCGTGTGCGTGCGTGTGTGTGTGTGTGAGAGAGAGTCTTTGTATGTATATATGTGTGTATGCCAATGGGGTCTGTCCAGCTGTTTGTATTTTATATGAACGGTAGTTATATGATGTGTGTTTTCACAAAAAGTCAGATGGCCACACTGTTCTCAATGCGGTCGGGGGACATGTACATGTAGGGCAGCTCCAGCTTCTTGTTTCTTTCTGTGATTTCATCAGAAATTACCCTGAGTTCAGCCTGAACCTGCTCCACCAGTCTTCGTGGGATGCCGCTGCTGAACACAGCCTCACGGTACTGACACAGAGGCACCTATGAGAGGAAAGAGGGAATGTATGTAAAATACATTGTTTTTGTGGACAAGACAAGATTGTTGATTTTTTGGGGGATTCCGACAAGGATAGTGAAACAGTGTATGTTTATGTGTGGGTGGGTGAATGTGTGGGTGTATCGTACATAGTCAGAAGCGGGCTGGGACAGTAAGAAAAGAGTGATGAGAAGGGAGCAGGTGGCGTTGACGTCCGGGAGAATGGAGAGGATCTCGTCTTCAGTTAACTTCCCCTTGTTCTGTGGAGGGGGACGCGTCATGGATGCTGGACAGTTGGGCATCCACAGGGCAAAATCCATCTTGGGGGAACAAGAAGGAGAAATGAAAAACCACATTCTAGCATATTCACCATGTTTTACCTGAGCCCATACAGGCTGCAAGCAAATGATCATCAGGATTGGGCTGTCTTTATAAACACAGTCTGTGTCTTATTTGGTCCTCAGTACTGGATTGATTAAGGGATGCAGTTTACTGGTTCAGTGTGTTGATGTATTCATTACCTGAGAGAAGTTGACTGCAGCATGCTGCGCAGAGCAGCAGTATATCACCATGGTAACAAACTGACATAGTTCTGGTTTGGTTTGGAATGACTGGGGAAAACCTGAGGGAACCAGAAGGGTAAAAGGGTAGTCAGTTTGTTACTTGGTTGTTCTATTTTAAAATGTACAAGCATACACATCGAGAATTCACTTCTAATATATATTATTACACAGTTCCATCTAACCTTCCATCTGCAACAAATATATATTTTCTGAAAACAGGTTTTTATCAACAATATCTTTATCAATGCAAGTTTAATGTAGGTGTAACATGGTAGTGGAGGTGCAGGACACAGGCGCAGAGGTATAATGAACAATGAACTTTATTTACAAGGACTCGACTAGGACTTCACTGTAAGACCTCCTTCACGAAACACTGACCAACAAGAAATACAGGGAACAAGGGAACCTATATAGCGAAACAACAAGAAGAAATCTCTGTATGCAAGAGACAAGGCCGAAAACCAATATTGAATGGCCGTGATCTTTGGGTCCTCAGACAACACAGCATTAAAAACAGACACAATTCTGTGTATGGAAATCACTGCATGGGCTCAGGAACACTACCGAAAACCGTTGTCTGTGAACACAGTATGTCGCTGTTTCCACAAATGCAAGTTAAAACTCTACCATGCAAAGAAGAAACCATGGACACTGCTCAAAAAAATTAAGTAAACACGTAAGCATCACAGTATAACACCAAGTCAATTAAACTTCAGGGATATCAATCTTTCCAGATAGCCAGTTAGGAAGCATAAGCGATTGTGAATCAATGTCACCTGTTTTGGTGTAAATTAAATTGACAACAGATGCACTGGAGAGACAACAGCAAGACAACTTGCAAAAAGATAATGGTTTTGGAGATGGTGGCCACAGACAATTGCTCTCTCCTTATCCTTCCTGGTTGCACAGGTTGTCCAGCTCCTCCAGGATGGCACATCCATATGTGCCGTCGCAAGAAGGTTTGCTGTGTCTTCCAGTACAGTCTCAAGAGCATGGAGGAGATACTATGTATGGAGGAGAGACGGGCCATTACACTTGGAGAGCTGGACAGGGCCGTAGATGGGCATCAACCCAGCAGTAGGACGTCTGGAGACGTCGTGGTGAACTTAATGCTGCCTGCAACATCATCTAGCATGACCGGTTTGGCGGTAGGGTCAGTGATGGTCTGGGTAGGCATATCCTTGAAGGGTCGCACAGACCTCCATGTGCTAACCAACGGTACCCTGACTGCTGTTAGGTACCGGCATGAAATTCTCAGACTCATTGTCAGACCTTACGCTGGTGCAGTGGGCCTTGGGTTCCTCCTGGTGCAGGACAATGTTCGGCCTCATGTGGCCAATATGTAGGCAGTTCTTGGATGACAAAGGCATTGATGCCATTGATTGGCCCTCACATTCCCCAGACCTGAATCCAATTGAGAACCTCTTGGACGTTATGTATTGGTATATCTGATGCTGCCAAGGAGCGCCACAGACTGTTCAGGAGCTCACTGATGCCCTGATCCAGGTCTAGGAGGAGATCCCCCAGGACACCGTCCATCGTCTCATCAGGAGCATGCCCAGACGTTGTGGGAAGTGCATACAGGCACGTGGGGGCCATTATGAGTGATGAAATTATGAGTTGGAACAGCCTGTGATTTCAATTGTTTACCAATCAATCAGTTGGTGATTTTGATTATCACTGACCGTTTTTTTTGTCATTTCGTTCTCAATAAATTACACAATGTACAATAAAGTAAAGATTTCGATTTTAAATATATTTAGTTCATTGAGACCTGATGTGTGATTTAATCTGTTTTGAGCAGTGTATAAACAAGATCCAAAAACACCACTGCTTTCTCTGGGCCCGAGAGAAAATGGGCATGTATTTTTCCGAAAAAAATTATTTCTCAGTTTCAGCATTTGATAAGTTGTCTTTGTACTATTTTCAATTAAATTTATGGATAAATGATTTGCACATCATTGCATTCTATTTTTATTAGCATTTTACGCATTGTCCCAACTTCTTTGGAAATGCGGTTGTAAAACAAATACACACACACAAATATAAATCCACGTCTACCTGAGTGAGGGAAACCATGTGTATGGATCTCAGCAATCCAGCTCTGCAGCTCAATGTCCTGCTCCACTTCCTTGTCTTCATGGTAATACACATCCACCCAGCCACTCACAAACCTGTCAGATCATCACACAAAACACCCCATTGATGATAAGGTGTGTAACCAGGGAGTGTGTGTAAGTGTGTGAACAAATTTTTTGTATCATCCTCGTTACCATCTTGTGAAGCCACTTTTTAATCACTCCGAATGTTAAGCTTCTTTCTGTAAACCTATAGTGAGGGGTGTGAGAGAGTGGTTTGAAAGGTTTATCACGTAGAAGGTTACCAGGGGACAGCTAGGGAATGAGTGCAAGGGAACGTAACCTTAGTGATAAATAAACGTACATACAGTTGTGCTCAAAAGTTTGTATACCCTTGGAGAATTGGTAATATATGTACCATTTGTAAAGAAAACATGAGTGAGCAGGCAAAACACGTCTTTTCTTTCTTATGGGATTCACATTCAACTGTAGGTCATAACAGAATGGCACAATCATAAAACAAAACATGGCAACAAAGAAAAAAATTTACTGACCCCTGTTCAAAAGTCTGCATATCCTTAGTTCTTAATGCTGTGTATTGCCCCCTTTAGCATCAATGACAGCATGTAGTCTTTTGTAATAGTTGTCTATGAGGCCCCGAATTCTTGCAGGTGGTATAGTTGCCCAATCGTCTTGGCAAAATGCCTCCAGGTCATGCAGTCTTTGGTCGTCTTGCATGAACCGCACGTTTGAGATCTCCCCAGAGTGGCTCGATGATATTAAGGTCAGGAGACTGTGATGGCCACTCCAGAACCTTCACCTTTTTCTGCTGTAAACACTGGAGGGTCAACTTGGCCTTGTGCTTAGGGTCTTTGTCGTGCTGGAAAGTCCAAGAGCGTCCCATGCGTAGCTTTCATACACAAGAATGCAAATGGTCTGACAGTATTTTCTGATAACATGCTGCATTCATCTTGCCATCAATTTTACAAGATTACCCGTGCCTTTAGAGCTCACACACCCCCAAAACATCAGTGAGCCACCACCATGCTTCACAGTGGGGATGGTATTCTGTTCACTATAGGCCTTGTTGACACCTCTGCAAATATAGTGTTTATGGTTGTGACCATAAAGCTCTATTTTGGTCTTGTCACTCCAACTTACAATGTGCCAGAAGCTGTGAGGCGTGTCAAGGTATTGTCGGGCATATTGTAACCGGGCTTTTTTGTGGCATTTGCGCAGTAAAGGCAACTCGACCATGCAACATTTTTGTTCAAGTTTCGTCGTATTTTGCTCCTTGAAACAACCACACCGTCTTTTTCCAGAGCAGCCTGTATTTCTCCTGAGGTTACCTGTGGGTTTTTCTTTGTATCCCAAACAATTCTGGCAGTTTTGGCTGAAATCTTTCTTGGTCTACCTGACCTTGGCTTGGTATTAAGAGTTCCCCAAATTTTCCACTTCTTAATAAGTGATTGAACAGTACTGACTGGCATTTGCAAGGCTGTGGATATCTTTTCATATCCTTTTCCATCTATATAAAGTTCCATTACCTTGTTACGCAGGTCTTTTGACAGTTCTTTTCTGCTCCCCATGGCTCAGTATCTAGCCTGCTCAGTGCATCCACATGAGAGTTAACAAACTCATTGACTTTTTATACACAGACAATAATTGCAATTTAAAAAGCCACAGGTGTGGGAAATTCACCTTTAATTGCCATTTTCACCTGTGTGTGTCACCTTGTGTGTCTGTAACAAGGCTAAACATTCAAGGGTATGTAAACATTTTATCAGGGCCATTTGGGTGATTTCTGTTATCATTATGATTTAAAAAAGAGACAAACAACTATGTGATAATAAATGGCTTCATATATTGATCACTATCCTTAAATAAACAACAGTTTTTTTGCATGATCAGTCATATTTTCTAAATCAATGCCAAAATTTCACAATTTCTGCCGGGGTATGCAAATTTATAATCACAACTGTATATAATCCGTCTCCATATTGTTAGTAAATACGTTATGGTAAATGACTATATGTTGGAAGTCCTTAGTAAAGGTTAGCAATTCCTTTCGTCACAAGCCTAACATTAAAATGACATGTGTTTCTGGGTCCCCCCAGACTGGTCAGAAACCCAGAACTAAGGGATGCCCACAATGGCATGTGTTCCTGGGCCTACTTAGAGACCCAGAACTCTGGGATGCCCACAGTGGCATGTGTTCCCGGGTCCACCTAGACCCAGAACTCAGGGATGCCCACAATGGCATGTGTCCCTGGGACCACCCAGATGTTCAGAATCCCAGAACTCAGGAATGTCAAGTCTGGTCACTTTGACTTACTTATGTGTGTGTAATTATCAGTAGCCCTATGAGCTTGAGTGTGAAGATAATAATAATAATAATAATACATTCAATTTATATAGCACTTTTCAAAGACCCAAAGACGCTTTACAATACATACATTACAAACAACTACAGATAGAGCAATGAGACAAATGGTAGCTAACAAAACAAAAACAAAAAGGGGGGGTGGGTCAAACAACATAGGGCAGGGGCTATAGGGATAGGCTTGTTTGAACAGATGAGACTTGAGGTGGTGGATGAAGATGGCAACAGATTTAGAGTCACAGATGAATTGTGGAAGTGCATTCCAAAGTCTTGAAGCAGCCCTTGAAAAAGGCCTGTCTCCAAAGCTCCGCAGCTTGGATCGAGGGATGATAAGGAGGACAGCAATGGCAGAGCGGAGTGACCTGGAGGAATGGTATTAGGGAATAAGGTCCGAGAGATAGGGTGGGGCAAGCTGGTGGAGGGCTTTATACGTGAGAAGAAGAATTTTGAAGTCAATGCGTTTAGAGATTGGTAGCCAGTGGAGTTCTTGTAGGATGGGAGTGTTGTGCTGCCAGGATTTGGAGTGTGTGAGAGGTCTTGCAGCCGAATTTTGAACTAGTTGTAGTTTATGGAGAGATGAAGAGTTAATGCCAGAAAGGAGAGAATTGCAATAGTCAAGACGGGCAGAAATGAATGCATGTATTAGGGTTTCAGCGGCAGTGCGGGACAGGGAAGACTGTAACTTGGCAATATTGCGGAGGTGGAAGAATGAGGATTTGACTGTCTGTTTTATGTGTTGTTCGAAGCTGAGTGAGGAATCCAGTCTGACATCGAGGTTGCGTGCATGGTCGGATGGAGATACAACAGAGTCATCAATAGTGAGGGTGAAGGTGCCGGCTTTGGTTAGTGTGGATTTTGTACCAAGTAGTAGAAGTTCAGTTTTGTCACCGTTAAGCTTGAGGAAGTTCTGCTGCAGCCAGGTTTTTATTGTTGCCAGGCAAGTTTCAATATGAGACAGGGTTGGTGAGGGATTTAGTGCTGAGGTAGATCTGAGTGTCATCGGCATAGCAGTGGAAGTCCAGTTTAAGGTGACGAAGGATCTGTCCAAGGGGGTGGATGTAGATGATAAAGAGCAGGGGCCCAAGTACGGAACCCTGGGGGACACCCTGTGTGACTACAGCTGAGTCAGAATTATGACCATGGAACGATATGTTGTGAGTACGGTTGGTGAGGTATGAGTGTAGCCAGGAAAGTGCAGCTCCCTCAACACCCAAGGCTTTGAGCCTGGTGAGGAGGATCTGGTGATTGACTGTGTCAAAGGCAGCACTCAGGTCAAGCAGGATAAGGATGTTGAGGGCGCCAGCATCAGCAGAGACAAGAAGGTCATTAAGGTCATTTGAGGAGGGCAGTTTCAGTACTGTGAAGTGGTCGGAAGCCAGATTGAAAAGGCTCAAACAGACAGTTATTGAGGAGGTGGCATTGAAGTTGGGTGACAACAGTCCTTTCCAGGGTTTTCGCAAGGAAGGGGAGGTTGGAGATGGGGCGGAAGTTATTGAAATTGGTAGTGTCCAGGCCAGGTTTCTTTAGGATGGGTGTGACAACAGTATGTTTAAAGCTGGAGGGGACGATGCCATGGTAGAGAGAAAGATTGACTATTTGAATGATGTATGGATGGAGAACAGGAAGGCAGGCCTTAATGAGAGTGGCAGGAAGGGTATCCAGGAAGCAGGTAGTTGTTTTGTGATAAATGGTGAGTCGACTAGGGTGAAGGTGCTCAGGAGGGTTTGTAAAACAGGAGAGGGTAGGTGGTTGACAGTGGAGGAAGGAACTGGGAGAGATGGGTTAGCCAAGGAAGCATTAATGTGAGTAATCTTGTCCTTAAAGAACTGAAGAAAAGAGTTTGTGAGCACAGTGGATGGTGTGGAGGGCTCACTGCGTTGTAGGAGGAGTTTGTTGATAGTGGAGAACAAAGTCCGGGTGTTTGTGTTGGAGGTTTTGATGGTGTCGGAGATGAAAGAGTTTCTGGCAGCATGAAGAGCATCTCTGTACAAGGAGAGGTGAAGCTTATAGGCTTCAGCAGGAACAGTTAGGCCAGCTCTGGTTCGACGTTCAAGCCGGCGGCCCTCCTGCTTCATGGCACGGAGCTCAGACAAAACCAGGGTGAAGAGAATGTAAAGGTGACATTTTTTGTTTGAAGTGTGGCCATGGAGTTGAGGGCAGCAGATTGAGAGTGGTATTGAACTGGTTGGTGAGGTCTTCGGGCGTGCAAAGTCCAAGGTCCAAGGACAGCTTTTATGTTGCGGAAGGAGATGAGTCGTTTCACAGTATTGTGTGGTATGTTTGAGGAAAAAGAGAAATTCAGGATTATGGTCAGATAAGGGGAACAGTGAAGGGGAGATGTGAGTGATGTTGAGGGCAACAGTGCAAATTAGGTCAAGAATGTGGCCCTTGATGTGGTTTGGGAAAGTGACATGTTGGGTGATATTAAAGCAGTCAACAGAACAGCAGTGAAATCAGAGGTGAGTTTGGAGCTTGAGAGTAGCAGAGAGGAGCAGAGAGTTATTTGCCATGAGATGCCATGTTGAACTTCCAGTGACCAGTATGAGGGAGTGTGAGAGAGATGACACCAAATTTAACACACCTGCTCCCCGTTCACACCTGAGACCTTGTAACACTAACAAGTCACATGACACCGGGGAGGGAAAATGGCTAATTGGGCCCAATTTGGACATTTTCACTTAGGGGTGTACTCACTTTTGTTGCCAGTGGTTTAGACATTAATGGCTGTGTGTTGTGTTATTTTGAGGGGACAGCAAATTTACACTGTTATACAAGCTGTACACTCACTACTTTACATTGTTGCAAAGTATCATTTCTTCTGTGTTGTCACATGAACCAATGTAATCAAATATTTACAAAAATGTGAGGGGTGTACTCACTTTTGTGAGATACTGTAAATGCTATGCAGGATCCCTGATTAACATCACCAAGGTTCTGTTGGAGACTTGGTGGGGCCACATGCTCCTCTTCGTCAAATACACTTACACTCTTCCTCAACAGACATTTCTTATTACACTACAAACCCACAAAAACTATTGGCTCCTTCTCCTCCCCCTTATCCTGTCTAGATACAAACACAGCTTATTTGTTGCCATTCCATCCATTTCTCAGTTTTAAAAGTAGATTTCTGCAACTTACACATTTCCCCATTGGGTAAAGAAAAATCTAAACTGAAATTGTATAACCAATTTCAAGTATACACATTTCGGCAACCGCATAAGTTGTTTATAGCTGGAGCCATACCATACAGTGCAATACAGACTGAGATTGGAGATTGCAACTATAAATTAATTGTTAATTGCGTGCACAACTGTGTGAAATACAATGTGTGTACATGGCTACGTGCGTGAGTGTATGGTATGTACCTGTGTAGAGCGTTCCAGACTCGCAGTGCATCCTGTGCGTAATAGCAGTGTGGGAGTGTGTGTAGCCCTCTGTCTTCCAGGTCGCTAGGGACACACAGGTTGCGGTATCGTAGACGCTCTGTAGCTCGAGACAACAGCACAGGCAACGCCTTCAGACCAGATCCTACGGCCTAACACAAAACACACACGCACAGATACACAGTGGGTAACACATACCAGATTGCGCTTCTATTTCTTTGTGTATGGATGTGTCATAAAACATAGCAGCGGACATCTTCAAACACACAATCACCTTGTCAAACACTCCATTGGCAGACAGTAGAGAGGATCTGGCCTGGATGTTGATTTGTAGTGTGGACCGGATGTGAGGCATCAACAACTTGAAACAAATAAATAAAAAAATCAGTCTACTGATTGTACCTAAATAGTACTCAAGGTCATATAGACTACTGAATAGTGGTGTATTTTCCAAGTTACCTGAAATATTTATGTGTTTACATGTATTTATGATTGATCTGTTTGACTATTTACCTGGTGCAGAGGGTGTACTTCTGGCAGCTGCCTGAGGGTGGCGGTGCAGCTCACCTCCCCCAGTAGGTGGGTTCTGAGGAAATGGGAGGAGAGCTGGTGGCACTGGAAGTCTGAGCATCGCACCCAGATCTTAGCCAACAGCCAATCAGGGCTGGGGTCAGAGGGTAAGAACACTGGGTTCTGAGGACCAGGAGCCTGCTGAAGCTGAGATTGTAATAAGTGGTATGAACATGTAACCTTTGTGTAGTACTAGTAGGATGTAATATTAGTAATAATGTGCTCATGTTGACAGTGATCCTCTCAAATCATGATTTATTTGATCATAATATATTATGGAATTGTGTAGATTACCAGGTGCCCTTTTTGATGATGTTGATGATATATTTAATAGAAATTATTACTATGCCCTTATATTTTAAAGTTATAGTTAGACCTAGATTCTTATTTGGGTGAAATAACACTTACCCAGATTTGTTCTTGAAGGCCCTTAGAGTCATTTTGCACGACAAACCATTATATACCCCTGTCCAAGCCTGGAATTAGCCTTATTACCATCCTCCAAATTCATTAATTGAAATTGTGCGTCCTGAGCAACAAAAGCTGCATTGCAAGTGGAAACTAATGCAAAAATACACTTAAAACTAAATTCAGCAGTCTGTTGCACTAGCATAGATTTTTTTGACCGCATACTGTCAAAACAGCTGGTGGAATTTGGTGACTTCAAACTAGCACTATGGAAACTATTTTCTGTAGCCACTACACACTGGCTCTGTATTCAGCAGTGATGTCACTGGTAGCTGGTGAATGCGTGGTTGTTGTAAGTGGTTGTTTCAGTTAATAAAGTTAAGTCAAAACTTGAAAAACCGTGGATGAAACCACTGTGAACAAAACTGACTGGTAAACATAGGAAGTATAAGTTCAATTGAAGATAATACACTGCTCAAAAAATGTTATGGAGCATGTAATCATCACAGTATAAGTCAATTAAACTTCAGGGATTACAATCTGTCCAGTTAGAAAGCATAAGCGATTGTGAATCAATGTCACCTGTTTTGGTGCAAATGGAAGTGACAACAGGTGCAATGGAGTGTCACGAGTGGCGGTATCAAGACACAGTCACAGAGGCTCAGGAACAAACTTACTTTTAATAGCACAACTTAGTAACATAACACACTGCACCGCACCGCACCGCACCGCACCGCACCGCACCGCACCGCACCGCAAATGACACATGACATCCATACAATGACAGTCAACAAACACTACGGCAGGAGGAACTTAAATAGGGACTTAACAAGGGGTTAACGAGACACAGGGGAAACCAATTACAATGACGAAACCAAATATAGAAACAGGAAAACTAGAACAAAAACACACAGAACATAGAAACGGAACGACCGGCACGACACAGGCCATGGCTGGCCGTTACATGGAGAGGCAACAGCAAGACAACCCCGAATAAGTGAATGGTTTTGCAGGTGGTGGCCACAGACAAATGCTCTCTCCTTATCCTTCCTGACTGATTCTCCTCTAGTTTTGCGTTTTGCTACTGTCCATGTCACTACTGGTAGCATGAGGTGGTACCTGCAGCCCTTTCAGGTTGCAGAGGTAGTCCAGCTCCTCCAGGATGCCAAAACCATACCTACAGTACCAGTCAAACGTTTGGACACACCTACTCATTCAAGGGTATTTCCTTAGTTTTACTATTTTACACATTGTAGAATAATAGTGAATAAATCTAAAATAACACATAAAATAACACATATGCAATCATGTTGCAACCACAAAAGTGTTAAGCAAATGAAAATACATTTCATATTGTACATTGTTCAAAGTAGCTATCCTATGCCTTAATGACAGCTTTGCACACTGCATTCTCACAACTGGATCATGAGGTAGTCATGTAGAATGTATTTCAATTAACAGGTGTGCCTTGTTAAAATTTAATTTGTGGAATTTCTTTCATTCTTAATACATTTGAGCAAATCAGTTATGGTGTGACAAAGTAGACCCAGAGTTACCTCTGCTGCAGATTGGAATCAACTACAAAAACAGTAAAACACTACTTTGGTCACCACAATGTCTCTTTGTTGGTTCTGAGTTGTTGCCATGTGTCTTCTATCTATTCTTATTTAATCCCAGTACACATCCCCAACACGAGGACTTCTGTCTCCTGCCAGGCCTTTATTGTAAATAAGAATTTGTTCTTAAATGCCTTGCCTGATAAAATAAAGGTAAAGAAAAAAAGAGTAAGATTATTAGAGTTAACAGCCTCAGAAATTGTGAATTAACTGCACCTTGATCAGATTGCAGCTCAAATAAATAGACAAATGCAACAGACATATCTCAACATCAGCTGTTCAGAGGAGACTGCATGAATCAGGCCTTCATGGTCAAAGTGCTGCAAGGAAACTACTACTGAAGAACACCAATAATAAGAAGAGACATGATTGGGCCAAGAAAGACAAGAAGTGGACATTAGACTGGTAGAAATCTGTCCTTTGGTCTCCTGAGTCCAAATTTGAGGTTTTTGGTTCCAACCGTCATGCCTTTATGAGATGCAGAGTGGGTGAACAGATGTTCTCTACATGTGTCTTTCCCACTGTGAAGCATGGAGGAGGAGGTACGATTGTGTAGAGGTGATTTGCTGGTGACACTGATTGATTAAGAATTCAAGACACACTCAACCAGCATGGTTACCAGAGCATTCTGCAGCGATACACTATCCAATCTGGTTTGCAATTAGTGGGATTAGTTGTTTTTCAAAAATACAATAGCCCAAAACACACATCCAGGCTGTGTAATGGCTATTTGACCAAGAAGAAGAGGGAAGGAGTTTTGAATCAGATGACCTGGCCTCCACAATCTTCCGACTTAAACCTATTTGAAATAGTTTGCGAAGACATGGACCGCAGAGTGAAGAAAAAGCAGCAAACAAGTGTCAGCATATGCGGGAACTCCTTCAAGACTGTTGGAGAAGCATTCCAATTGACTACCTCATGAAGCTGGTTGAGAGAATGCCAAGAGTTTTCAAAGCTGTTATCAAGACAGAGTGGCTACTATGAAGAATCTAAAATAAAAATATATTTAGATTTGTTAAACAGTGTTTTGATTTCTACATGAATCCATGTGTTATTTCATAGTTTTGACGTCTTCACTATTATTCTACAATTTCAAAAATAGTGAAAATAAAGACATACCCTTGAATGATAAGGTGTGTCTAAACTTTTGACTGGTACTGTATATTCAAATTTTAATTAATATTGTATTTACATAACATTTGTGCTGTCAAAATTGTGAATTTCCTCACGTGACACAAATACACAATACCCTTTCTTGGTTGTACATACATCACAATATCTAGAATTCATAGTGATGTTCTGCTCTTCTTGTGATGATGAATCATCAGAAGCAGCAATTGTTTCACAATCTCTGTGACGGCCGGCCATTGCTTGTGCCATGCCGGTCGTGCCGTTTCTATGGTCTGTTTCTAAGTTTAGTCTTGTCAATGTAACCACATTCACCTGTCTTGTTTGCCCCTTTATTATGTCCCTGTTTAAGTTCCTCCTGCCCTAGATTTTCTTGTCTGTCATTGTGTTATGTGACATCTGTGTTAGGTCGTTGTGTTAAGTTCTGTTACGTATCTCGAGAGCCTTGTATGTTTAGTAAGCTTCGGATTAAAGAACCTTTGTCTGACCCTCTGCACCTTTGTCCTGCTGCAACCACCATTAAGACGTGGCAATATCAAAAATACTAGCTAGCTTGCGAGCCCCTAAGAATCTGTAAAAACGAGTAACACCCCATATTGAAAAGCATACACTAAAATTCAAAAGTTTGGGGTCACTTAGAAATGTCCATGTTTTTGAAAGAAAAGCAAAAAAAATGTCCATTAAAATAACATCAAATTCATCATTAATACAGTGTAGACATTGTTAATGTTGCAAATTACTATTGTAGCTGGAAATGGCTGATTGTCAATGGAATATGTACATAGGCATACAGAGGCCCATTATCAGCAACCATCACTCCAATGGCACGTTGTGTTTGCTAATCAAAGTTTATCATTTTAAAAAGCTAATTGATCATTAGAAAATCTTTTTGTGATTATGTTCACACTGCTGAGAACTGTTGTGCTGATTAAAGAAGCAACAAAACTGGCCTTCTTTAGTCTAGTTCAATATCTTCAGTACCAGCATTTGTGGATTCGATTACAGGCTCAAAATGGCCAGAAACAAAGAACTTTCTTCTGAAACTCGTCAGTCTATTCTTGTTCTGAGAAATGAAGGCTATTCCACACAAGAAATTATCAAAGAACTGAAGATCTCGTACAATGATATGTATTATTTCCAGCTACAATAGTCATTCACAACATTAACAATGTCTACACTGTATTTCTGATTAATTTGATGTTTTTTTAATGGACAAAAAATAAACAAGGACATTTCTAATTGACCACAAACTTTCGGTAGTGTACCTTCGAAAATGGGAACAAGGCTCCCCCATCAGGCTGTACAAAGACATAAAATTTGTCAACCTGGCTATGCTGCAGTGTTGTGGCCAACAGGAACATTGTTAGCTCTATTGAACACGGTCAACCACTAGTATAATTGAATCAAAGATAATGCTACAAAACATGACAAAACATTAACTGTAAGCAGTTTTGGTTTAAGAGTGTCTGCTAAATTACTAAAATGTGAAAACCTTTCCAGTGTACTCTTATAACCTCTCCCAGGCACAGCTAGAAGAGGACTGGACATACCCAGAGCCTTTCTCCTCCCTATGTTTATTCCTAGGTTCCCACCCATCTACAGTTTTTACTAGCCAGTGCTTCGACATTGCTTGTTGGGTATCTGTGTAAGCACTTTGTGAAAGCTGCTAATGTAAAAAGGGTTTATTAAATAGAATTTCTAAATAAAATGTTTTTAAAATGGAGATAGCCAGAATGGCGCTGCACCATAATATGTCACCATAATATCACAGAAACCAAGATCACACTCTTTTCATCTCTAGTGGCTGGACTGACCTGGATGGCAATGGGTTTTAGCTGCCCCTGGTGGTTGAGATGCAGAATGACCAGAGGGGCAGCGAGATACTGCTGCTTCCCATTAATGATGTTGGCCGGGACACCTTCCAACACCTCGTAGTCCAGCAGGAAAATAGTCCCTCTCTGTTGTTAATTCATCGTTATACACAGCACAAGCACAAGTGACCAACACACTTTCACAAATATGCTTGTTTCACAAACACACACAACATTGTACACCAACTCAGCAAAACACACTCAACACAGTCCACAAACACACACAGGCAGACACCTTTTGCACATACTTCTAGCTCCAGTTCCAGTGAGGATGTGTCAGGGAGAAAAGGGTGGAGCATGTCAGAGGTGATTGACAAGTTGGATGGGAGAAAGCGTATCTGTTGCACCATGAAAGGGTTACAGCCATTCAAACATTGGTAGCCAAAGAACCAGTCCTCTGTCCAATGGGCCTGCACATACTCTGAGAAGAGGGGGAGGGAAAAAGAGAAAGGGTTGTAGAGAGAAAGAGACAGCAGTAAATAAAATATTTGGGATCCTCTCAGGATGAAGGGATAGGAATTGATTTGTTTGTGTGTGGTATATATTTGTTTGCATAAGTGTAACATACTAGCAGCGTTGTTCAGACTCCCGTTGTGGCTGAACATGGTATTCAGCTCAGTAAAGCTTTTCCAGGACTCAGCTCTTTCTGCGAAACCCCTCAGATAAGCAAGATTGATGCCTGGACTGAGAGGACAGATGGAAAGGACAGAAGGGCAGACTGAAAGATAAACCCAGACTAAATCATGAGAAGAGGCAATGTTTATGGTGAGCAGCCAACAATTTTTTTTCTGCTTCCAATTTTGTGATGTTCAAAGTTCAAGACATGCCCAACAATCTCACCAAGCCATTTTGCTTCTTATCACACAGCTGCCAGAACCAGAACGTTTTTGCTGGCACACAAATGCTGGATGAGATGCATTCCTTGGCCACCAACCACAATAAAGCTTGCAAGCACCTGTGCTATCGTGATAATTTTCTAGACCGCAACAAGACAGGACAGCTTGGGTGGAACTGAACCAATTTTTGTTGTTCTTCGCTGGACCCCTGGGCACTGTCGATATGCCAAGACCAGGATCTCCTGGCCGCAATGTACGTGTGTAAGGGCAGTGACAAACAAGTGTAATGTGTGCAACAAAAATTCAATATTTACTGCCTGCTACCATTTCTGCCAAACTGTTTCTGCATACAGTTTGATGCAAATGTCTGGTAAATCATGCACCACAGAGAAAACACTGCATGACTGTATTTCTGTTGAACCAGAACAGAATCACTCTGAAGGTGGTATTTTAGGACTGACAGAATGAGGAAGGCAGACAGAATTTTGAGAGAAATCTGAATGATGAGACGAGACAGAATTTTGAAGGCAGGCATCATTTTGAGGACAAAAATATTTTTTTGTGCTGACCTCTGGCGTGTGTAGCTGAGGTTGGGTCCAAGATCCTTCACACTGGCCATGTCCACACAGTGAGGAACGCCGTCAGCAAACGTACGCCACCTGCAGGACCACCTCATTATATCAGTCCAACTGTTTTGGTACAAGACCGCTAAATAATTCAGGATTTCTCTTCCTTTGTGAAGCTAACACAGATCTGGCATTATGAAAACATTTAAAAAAATGGAGATTTGTGAGAAAGGATGACGGAAATGAATGAAAAAATATGCTTAGAGGACATTTGTTTTACCTGATGTGTCGTTGTTTACTCTGCAGCTCTTTAAGTCTGTGGTCCTTTAGTATTTGCACAGTCTCTGAGTTTAACAGACACACTGAGAGAGAGAGAGAGAGAGAGAGAGAGAGAAATATTATTCAAAACTTGTTTTAACCACACTGACACAGACACATCCACATTACAAATTACACTTGTCAGGGGGGATTAGTGGGTCTCTATTATTAACTCTATCTATCCTTGAAGTTTTAACCGAGATGAGAGATATTGTGAAACTAGGAATGCTTGCGAAGCAGTCTCCAAACCGCACCAGGGGTTTCACAAGTTGATAGAACTAGTGAAAGTCTGCCTTTACAAATGTGTCAAATCAATACATTTTACTTTTTAGCAAAACAACTTCATATTTAAGGAGTGTTTTGTCATGGACAGAGCTCTGTAGAACCTTTGGATATGGATATAATCTTTGGTCCCCAAGAGAGGGAACAAGGTCCGACACAGGAGGAAAAGACACATGCATGCGTATCAATAATGGCAAATATAATTACGTCTGATAAAGCCCTGGAGGAGTGATGCAGCCCCACCATGATGCTGTAAGAACCCAGCAAACACCTGCAGTCTCTAAGTACAGCTTCACTCTTCACTGCAATTTGAATGTGATGCACCATGTTCCGTCCCTCCAGGAGTTATGGATGTATTCATATCCAAAGGTTCCCTTTCGGTCAGTCACTCTGGTGCAACATGAGAGGAAAATACAATTGCTCTGCTAACATGAGGGGCCAGAGGCAACTTATGCAAAGAAGGGGCCCAGAAAGAAAAAAGGCCCCTAATTGCAAGGCTGCCAGGCTAGGGACAGTGACATAAAAATTGTAGAACCTCACAAAAGTGTGTGGAGAGGCCCACTCTGTCGCCATGCAAATGTCAGCCACAGACAACCATTTAAAGAGACCCCAGCAGGCTGCAACCCCCCAGGGAGGAGTGTGCGCGCACCCCATGCATCGGCTCGTGACCGTTACTATGATAAAACAAAGAAATGGCTTATGTGATCCAATGAGACAGGCCCTGCTCTGGTCCTGCAAAAGATACAAATAATTGGTTACAGGAAAAGGGACCCTGGTCAGGTCAATATAAATGTGGAGAGCACAAATGGGACAGTGAGCATGAAAACAATTTATCAGCCAACTTAAAGCGTCTGTCTAGTGAACAGGAGATCCTGAGTTTGAATCTCAGCAGTGCCTTTTAAAAGAACTACTTGTGTTTGAATCTCAGCAGTGACAGTTACAAGAGGTACATGTATTTGAATAAAGAAATTTTCGTTGGGATAAATAACCTGTGGCTTTGGATCCCTGCAATACAATATCCACCAAATGGGCACTGTGGCTTAGTTGGTTTCAGCGCCTGTCTTGTAAACAGGAGCTCCTGATTTTGAATCTCCACAGTGCCTTTTAAAAGAAGCACGTGTATTTGAATGTCAACATTGCCTTTAAAAAGAGGTACAATACTTTGAATTGTGTCCTATTCGTTTGGATTAAACACGTGGCATTTGAGCCCTGTAATAGAAAGTTGACCCAGGTGGGTGCTGTGGCTAAGTTGGTTAAAGGGCCTGTCTCATAAACAGGCAATCCTGAGTTTGAATCTTAGCAGTGCCTTTTAGAAGAACTACATGTGTTTCAATCTCAGCAGTGCCATTTAAAAGCGGTACAAGTCCTTGAATGGTACTCTATTCATTGGGATAAATAACCTGTGGCTTTTGATACCTGCTGTAGAAAAATCAATTGATGGGCGCTTTGGTTTAGTTGGTTAAAGTGCCTGACTTGTAAACAGGAGATCTTGAGTTCCGAAATCAGCAGTGCCTTTTATAAGAGGTACATGCGTTTGAATGTAGTCAATTTCGTTGGGATAAATAACCTGTGGCTTTTGATCCCGGGAATAGAAAACTCCCTGGGTGGGTGCTGTGGCTTAGTTAGTTAAAGCCTTTCTCTTGTAAACAAGAGATCCTGAGTTCAAATCTCAGCAGTACCTTCTAAAAGATGTACAAGTCTTTGAATGGCGGTGATTTAATTTGTATTAAATACCTGTGGCTTTTGAGCCCGGCAGTATACCGCTCACCAAGGTGGGTGCTGTGGCTTTGTTGGTTATTGTGTCTGTCTAGTTAACCGAAGATCCTGAGTTCGAATATCAGCAGTGCCTTTTAAAAGAAGTACATTTGGTTGAATCTCAGCAGTGCCATTTACAAGACATACGTGTAAATTTCCTGCCCTCTTCTATTTGCACTTCTGGTTAGATGCTAACTGCATTTCGCTGTACTGTACTCATACTGTTCAATGACAATGAAGTTTATTCTAATCTAATCTAATAAGAAGTACATGTGTTTGAATCTCAGAATTGACATTTATTAGAGGTCAATGTATTTGAAAAAAGTTGTTTTGAATGGTGTTGTTTTCGTTTGGATTACACACCTGTGGCTTTTAAGAACTGCAGTACAACGTTGGCCAAGTTGGTTCAAGCTGATGCTGTGGCTAAGTTGGTTCAAGCGCCTGTCTAATAAACAGGAGTTCCTTAGTTCAAAACTCAACAGTGCCTTTTAAAACAATTACATGTGTTTAATTCTCAGCAGTGCCTTTTAAAATATGTACAAGTCTTTGAATGGTATTGTATTCTTTTGGATTAAACACCTGTTGCTTTGGAGCCCTACAGTACAACGCTGAACAAGACTAGTGTTTTGTTGGTTATTGCACCTGACTAGTTAATCAGAGTTCAAATCTCAGCCGTGCCTTTTTGAAGACGTACAACTTGTTGAATCACAGCAGTGCCTCTTAAAAGAGGTACATGGATTTGAATGAAGCTGATTTCATTGGGATAAAAAGCCTGTGGCTTTTGATTCCTGCTATAGAAAAATCAACTGATGGGCACTTTGGTTTAGTTGGTTAAAGCACCTGACTCGTAAACAGGAGAACCTGAGTTTGAAACTCAGCAAGGACTTTTAAAAGATGTAAAGATGTGTGACTTTGAATCTCAGCAGCACCTTTTAAAAGAGGTACAAGTCTTTGAATGGTGTGCTATTTGTTTTGATTAAACACCTGTGGCAGTTGAGCCATGCAATACAAAGTTGTCCAAGGTGGGTGCTGTGGCTAGGTTGGTAAAAGCGCCTGTCTTGTAAACAGCAGATTCTGAGGTTGAATCTCAGTAGTGCCTTTTAAAAGAATTACCTGTGTATAAATCTTAGCAATGCCTTTTAAAAACTATAGGGCCGGTTTCACAGACATGGATTTAAACCTAATCTAGAACTAAAAAATCTAATTCAATAGAAAACTCCATTGAGCTTGTTTTTTAGTCCTAGACTAGGCTTTATCTGTGTCTGCAAAACCAGCCCGTACAAGTCTTTGAATGGTGTTATTTTAATTTGTCTTTAACACCTGTGGCTTTAGAGCCCTGCAGTACAACCCTGACCAAGATGGGTGCTGTGGCTGTGTTGGTTACTGTGCTTGTCTAGTTAACAGAAGATCCTGAGTTTGTATCTCAGCAGTGCCTTTTTACAGATGTAGAGGTCTTTGAATTGTGTTGTTTTCATTTGGATTAAACACCCGTGGCTCATGAGCCCTGCAGTACAACACTGACAAAGATGGGCGCCTTGGCTTAGTTGTTTATTGCGCCAGCTTAGTTAACTGGAGAACCGGAGAGTTTGAATCTCAGATTGCCTTTAAAAAGAAGTACATCTGGTTGAATCTCAGCAGTGCCATTTATAAGAGGTACATGTTTGAATGTAGTCCGTTTTCGTTGGTGATTAATTACCTGTGGCTTTTGAAGCCTACAAAATAAAAATCAATTGATGGGTGCTTTGGTCTTATTAACGCGCCAGACGTGTAAACAGGAGATCCTGAATTCGAAACTCAGCAGTGCCTCTTCAAAGATGTATTTGAATCTCAGCAGCACCTTCTCAAAGAGGTACAAGATTTTGAATGGTGTTCTATCCTTTTGAATGAATCACCTATAACACAACATTGGCCAGGGTAAGAGAGTATATCTTGTAAACTAAGCAAAAAAAGAAATGTCCTCTCACTTTCAACTGCTTTTATTTTCAACAAGCTTAACGTGTGAATAATTGTATGAAAATTCAACCAAGACCTGAACTGAACAAGTTTCACAGACATGTCACAAACAGAAATGGAATGTGTCCCTGAACAAAGGGGGGGTCAAAATCAAAAATAACAGTCAGCGTCTGGGGTGGCCACCAGCTGCATGAAGTACTGCAGTGCATCTCCTACTCATGGACTGCACCAGTTTTGTCGTTTCTTGCTGTGAGATGTTATCCCTCTGTTCCACCAAGGCACTTTCAAGTTCCCTGACATTTCTGGGGGGAATGGCCCTAGCCCTCACCCTCCGATCCAACAGGTCCCAGACATGCTCAATAGGATTGTGATCCAGGCTCTTCGCTGGCCATGACAGAACACTGACATTCCTGTCAGTGTTCTTGAAAGAAATCACTCACAGAAGGAGCAGTATGGCTGGTGGCATTGTCATGCTGGAGGGTCATGTCTGTGCTCATAAGCGATGTTGTTGCCAGTGATGTCTGGTGAGGACCTGCCTTACAACAGATCTACAAGTCCTTAGTCCAGCCTCTCAGTCCATTGCGGACAGACTGAGCACTGATGGAGGGATTGCGTATTCCTGGTTTAACTCAGGCAGTTACTGTTGCCATCCTGTACTTGTCCCGCAGGTGTGATATTCAGATGTACCGATCCTGTGCAGTTGTTGTTACACGTGGTCTGCCACTGCGAGGACGATCAGATGTCCTTCCTGTCTCCCTGTAGCGCTGTCTTAGGCGTCTCACAGTACGGACATTGCAATTTATTGCCTTGGCCACATTTGCAGTCCTCATGCCTCCTTTGCAGCATGCCTAAGGCCCATTCACACAGATGAGCAGGGACCCTGGGCATCTTTCTTTTGGTGTTTTTCAGAGTCAGTAGAAAGGTCTCTTTAGTGTCGAAAGTTTTTATAACTGTGACCTTAATTGCCTACTGTTTGGAAGCTGTTAGTATCTTAGCGACCGTTCCACAGGTGCATGTTCATTCATTGTTTATGGTTGATTGAACAAGCATGGAAAACCTTGTTTAAACCCTTTACAATAAAGATCTGTAAAGGTATTTGGATTTTTACAAAATTATCTTTAAAATACAGTGTCCTGAAAAAGGGCCCATTCCCCACTGCTGTCCAGTTATCAGTCCTGACTTGAACACTTGAACAGGGAGAATTGAAACCACCCAGAAAAATAACTTGATGTGGTTTGCTAAATCAGCTGCATCCATAACAGTCAACAATCACGAAAGTGTACTGTGGCACCCTTGCCCCAATCCCTGCATAATCATGTTTTTCTGGAGCTGGAGTCTGTATATTATTTGCGCAGACCAACAATTATAAATCACAATTAGTTTCATGGTGATTGGCTAAAAGTTGTGGTATATAAGAACATACTGTGTACCACAGTTATGGCATCATATCACTTTTTCCTGTTTTTCCTACCTATTTACTTGAGGTGCAGTCTGGGACTTGCATTTAACAAAATATTTTTGTACACCTCCCGTTTTCTGCCGGATTTGTAATATGTTGATTATTTGTACATGAAGTAGAATCCCAGTCATATCTCATTTAGCACTTAAACTCTAAGTTCTAAAGTGAATGATTTTGATGACATGAGAAACAAATCATGAAATACACTGCTCAAAAAAGTTAAGGGAACACGCAATCATCACAGTATAACACCAAGTCAATTAATCTTCAGGAACATAAATCTGTCCAGTTAGGAAGCTCAAGCGATTGTGAATCAATGTCACCTGTTTTGGTGCAAATGAAAGTGACAATAGGGGCACTGGAGAGGCAACAGCAAGACAACCTCTAAAAAGGGAATGGTTTTGCAGGTGGTGTCCACAGACAATTGCTCTCTCCTTATCCTTCCTGACTGATTCTTCTCTAGTTTTGCATTTTGCTGTGTCCATGTCACTCCTGGCAGCATGAGGCAGTACCGGCAGCCCATTCAGGTTGCACAGGAAGTCCAGCTCCTCCAAGATGACACAGCCATACGTGCCGTTGCAAGAAGGTTTGCTTTGTCTCCCAGTATAGTCTCAATAGCAAGGAGGAGATACAGTACCAGCAGACGGACCATCACACGAGGAGAGCTGGACAGGTCCATAAAAGGGCATCAACCCAGCAGCAGGACCAGTATCTGCTCCTTTGTGAAAGGAGGAACACTGCCAGAGGCCTACAAAATGACCTCCAGAGGGCTAATGGTTTGCATGTTTCTGACCAAACTGTCAGAAACAGACTTCATGAGGGTGGCATGAGGGCCCGACGTCCTCTAGTGGGACCTGTATTCACAGCCCAGCACTGTGCAGCTCGATTGGCATTCGCCAGAGAACACCAGAATTGGCAGGTCCGCCACTGGCGCCCCGCTCTCTTCACAGATGAAAGCAGGTTCACACTGAGCACATGTAACAGACGTAAAACATTCTGGAGATGCCGTGGTGAACGTTATGCTGCCTGCAACATTATCCAGCATGACTGGTTTGGTGGTGGGTCAGTGATGTTCTGGGGAGGCATATCCTTGAAGGGTTGCACAGACATCCACATGCTAGCCAACGGTACCCTGACCGGGAGGAAATCCTCAGACCCATCGTCAGACCTTACGCTGGTGCAGTGGGCCCTGGGTTCCTCCTGGTGCAGGACAATGCCCGACATCATGTGGCCAGATTGTGTAGGCAGTTCCTGGATAACGAAGGCATTGATGCTATCAACTGGCCCTCACGTTCCCCAGACCTGAATCCAATTGAGAACCTCTGGGACGTTACAGTATGTATCGGTGCATCCGATGCCGCCAAGTAGCGCCACAGACTGTCCAGGAGCTCACTCATGCCCTGATCTAGGTCTGGGAAGAGCCAGGAAACCATCCGCCGTCTCATTGGGAGCATGCCCAGACATAGTCAGGAGTGCATACAGGCACGTGGGGGCCATACACTACTGAGTCACATTATGAGTTGCCGTGATGAAATTCACGCAAGTTGGAACAGCCTATGATTTCAACTGTTGACTTTGATTTTGAATCCAGCCCTCAATCGGTTGGTGATTTTGGTTTCCATTGACTGTTGTTATGTAATTTTGTTCTCAACGAATTACACAATGTACCGTAAAGATTTTGATCTTTAATATATTTCCTTCATCAAGACCTGATGTGTGATTTAAGTGTTCCCTTAATTTTTTTGAGCAGTGTACATGGCAGACAGCATCCTTAACATCAAATTGTGAAATACATGGCAGACAGCATTCTGAAAGTAGAATTTTTTTAATAGGAGTAAGTAAGCTGTTACACTGTTAGTTTCCACCAGCTGTCAACGGGGCTGGTTTTAATCTATACGAGACTATCAACACACAGGCATAATTGAATTTGGTCATGTCATTGTGTCGCCTGATTCAGTTATGTTTGTGCTAGATTGTCACGGTACGGTGAGGATCAGCGCCACCGTCCCGTACATCTTCAGTTCCCACTACTCCACCAACACATCCCGGACTTGTTTCGTGTCACATGTCTTTAACTATTCACACCAGGTCCCAATCATCCCATTAGTATGTGTTTAAATGTTTCCCCTCTGCTCCCCACATTTGTTGATCATTGTTGTTGCTACCTTGTCTGCTACGTGTACCGGTGAGTCTTTTGTTTGCTGTCTCATTCAGCCCTTTCTTTTCGTTACGTTTGTTAAGTTTGCTCGGTGTTTGTTTTATTAAAAACCCTCGACCGAGAGTTATCTGCCTCCGCCTGGTTCCTTCCGTATACCGCCGTTACATAGATACTTTCCTTTTAGTGTGTTCACCAGAATCTTGCACATCAGCCGATATAAGCCATTACGAAAATGTCTTTACCAGAATGCGTCACTTGTGGTCTTTTTGCAGAGGTGGGGTGCTCTAACAAAGAGACCACTAAGACGACTGTAAATAACAAACGGTTTGTGTGTGGGATATGAAGGAGTCGTCAGTGGTGGTTGTCAAAGATAATTGCCATAACCAAATGGTTGGAGCTACAAACTCAAGTAACTCCATTCAAATCAGTAGAGTCTCTGGAACATGTGGATGTGTTTAGTTCTGTAAGATGCCCACAAGCCATGCTATCAACCGAAAGCTAGGCAAAAAAATCAGTGGAAAATCACCCTCATGAGGTGTAATAAATTCCTCAGAAAATTTCCATTTGAAGCTAAAAAATTATAAAAAAGTATGTTATTGCTATATTCTATGGAAAAACTTTGTAAATTATGTAGAATCTAATTTAATGCATAATATCACTAAAGGCATTTTCATTGTCATATCAAATAATTTTCCCTTATTTTTTCAGGAAAACTACATAGGTCCTACAACTCCATATCTAAAATAAAAAAAATATTTGATGCAAATTTCTACTTAAAAGGATTGCGTATGTACTTTGCACTCATGACATTTAATTCCTTGAACCCATATGTATTAAATAAAATGTGTGCATGTGTGTGAGTGGCACTTCACACACAATGCAGTAAAGACATGCAGACAGAGCTACAGAAAAGAGCTAGAGATTAAAATGCTTCCTCTTTCCATGGAATAGGATCTAGTTCTTACCAACTGTCAAATCTTACCCAGACAGAGGGAGAAAGAGAGAGAGACTTGGATCCAAATATAAAAGATATAAAGCACCGCAGTGTTCTAAGTTTATGGTCAACCTTTGAGGTTTCTCCAGTATGATGCAATTCTACGACACTACAGTAATCAATGGCAGCTTTGTTAGTGTCCATTATCATTACATGGATAGTTAAATAATGCTATGTAACTGAATGACAGTAATACATTTTTAAATTTCAATAGTTTAACCTGAGCAACTTACAGTAGTGATTGGAGGCATTTCCATGGGACCCCCTCGCAGAACTTTTACCTACAACCCCAGTATTCTACTGTAACCACCATTCCCCACCATGCTCTATAATGGCGCTTTTCCACTGCATGGTACCGGCACGACTCTACTCGCCTCGCCTCGACTCCACTCTACTCGCTTGGCGAGGCGTGTCGAGCTGGTACCATGCAGTGGAAAAGCGCCATACCTGAGCTACCCTAAACATGTCTTGAGAACATCTGTGTGACAGAAATGAATACTTCCTTAATCTTTCTGATAAGTAAATAACACATTTTTCCTTTATTTTCTATACTTTATGAATAAATGTTATTTTACATTGTTTTATTTGAGTCTTACAGTGTCTGTTCCGTAACTCCACATCGCCATCTACAGACCGCAGCCACCTGCTGCAGGGGAAGAACTCTGCCTCCTCATCCTGTTGTCCTGCTGCTTCACCTTGTCTGGAATACATCCTCCGGACCTCCACCCCCTTGCAGTGCCAGTCCAAGTCTGGGAACCCAGTCCGAGCCTCCAAACGTAGCCGGACTAGAACCACCTTACCCAGTGCCACCTCTGAACACACTCTTACCATGCAGGCCTAGGACAGAATACCGGATTGGTATAATAGAACATTTTTAGTAAACCACTTTGAAACCTGATAATAAGCTATTGAAAATGACCAAATATTTAAATTGACTGAGGGAGAGACGAAAAATATAGAGTAAAAGAACAAGAGAAACAGAGAAAGGTAACTCACTGATCCAGGTAAGAGGTAGCGTTCGTCAGCCCCTGCATTCACTGTGATGGGCGAAGTTTCAACACCTTCTGAGCCAATCAGAGTGATCTGTACGATGCTGTAGGTTCCAGAGGTAGGGAAAGGTGAGGTATGCATGACCACCTGGAATTCGTCCATGGCCCTGACTATGACAGACACACACATTTTACCTGTTATTTCTGTCCTAAGAATGTCATTACATGCACTTTGTGATAAAGACTTAGTTTCATCACAGCAACACACAAATCACGACTGTCAAATATTGTGTCCTCTGACTCACATCTTACCAAGCTGTTCTGCTTTTGTCACCTCATAAGAGCTTGCAGGCACCGCACCCACTAAATGTAGTCACATAAGTGCTATGAGACAAGGAAACCCTGTCCAACATTCCTTCCAGACTGTGAGGCAGGAACTTTAAAGCTGAAATAATATTTATTGTTATTACATTTATGAAGGTCCACAAGTATGGCCTTGCAGAATTCAATGTCAAACCACTTCCTTCCTACACACACAGTGTCTACATTGTCAAATTTGATTGCCCTTAATAAATCTTACTTCTAACTAATTATACATTTGACCCTAAACCTAACCTTAAGCCTAACCTTTAAAAAACATTTGAGGATGTTTTTGTTCCCGCAATATAGTTTAGAATAGAGACACACAAACACATTTACTTAGATTTCTAAGCAGTAGTCTCGCATTGAAACACAAAGTCTGGTAACAATGCTAGCTTTTTTCGAGCATTCAGAAATGAACCAAAAAAATGGTTCTGGATCTGGTGAGTGTTCTCTTCAGATGAACAACTCTCACAGCAAATCATGAGTTTGGATAGGCTGGGCCAAAACTTTGATCAGGCAGTGTTAAGTCACTTTCCTCTACTTTTCCTCTTCCTCTTATTTTTAATACCACCCCTGTGTGTGAATTTTCTTATAAAGTTGTACAGACATACATACTGAAGGCATTTACTTTACTTAATCATAAACCTTAACTAATGAGAAAAATGTCCTCATTAGCCGTGTTTACTTATTTTAACCACAGTTTTGGAACATTTTTGTCCCCTTTTGTCATGTTGAAGGATGTTGCAGGACACAGGCGCAGGGAGAACGGAGGACATTTATTAACAAAATTAAAACATGACAAAACAAGTACTAAACAACAAGACAAAACGAAACAACCGTGACACAAGCCTTATGCCAAAACAAAGACTGACAAGATACACTGGGAAAGGAAAAACTTAAATAAGAAAAGTGATTAGGGAAACAGGTGAGGGCGATAAAGAACAAAACGAGTGTCCATGATCCAAACAAGGGAGAGAGAGCGTTGGATCTCACTTGCACAGCAATCTTGCTGTGCCAGGACCTGACACCTTTTTATGGTTAAGTCAGAAACAGACACACACACCATAACCAGATATTTGCATGGACTGTGAGAAAAGCAACGCTCGCCTGTGTTTGAAATTTGAATTGTAAATCAAGCAATTGCTACGTCTTGCTCATGATGTGTTGAACCAGACCTTTTGACACGCAGAAGTGGAATAAGCTAAAAACGTGCTCAGGCATGCCTTGTGTCTTTAAACACATCTATTATGTATTAGAAAAATACAATGCTAACTTTGCATGGTACCACATACAGCACACAAAGTGTGTGTAAAAAAAAAAAATAATGAATAATATATACAGTCATGTGAAAAAGAAATAAACATGCTGGTTGTAAAAAAGTTGTATTTTTGTTATGTATTTGGACACATGGATATCTGAGCTAAATTCCTACCACCTTCATTGATATAGCTAACCCAATTTAACAATTCAAACCCTTTTTTTATTTGATTGTTTATGCAATTCAGATTAACAGAAATGCAATTTTCTTATACAGAAAGTTATTACAGCCCAAAGTTAACATAAACATAAAATTCCTACATTTAGAATTGCAAAGAGCAGCATCAAATCAGGTGCAATTGATTCTAAAATCATTAGAGAGTAACTTAACAGTATCCAGCCTAACATACATATTAGAAACTTGGTCTGGTTTGGTCTTAACCATAGGGTGTGTGGTAACACATCTTTCTAAGATCAAAAGACCTAACTGAGTATATCAGAAGAAAAAGAATTGATGCCCATAAGTCTGGGAGAGGTTACAGAGCCATTCTGAAGTAATTTTTGAAAATGGCAATTCAAGTACAACCCCGTTTCCAAAAAAGTTGGGACACTGTGTAAAATGTAAAGAAAATGCTATTATGTGCAAATCATTTAAACCCTACATTCAAAAGAAAATAGTACAAAGATAACATATCAAATGTTGAAACTGAGAAATGTTGTTGTTTCTTGACAAATATATACCCACTTTGAATTTGATGCCAGCAACACATTTCAAAAAAGCTGGGACAGAGGCAACAAAAGACTGGAAAAGTTGTGTAATGCTAAAAAAAAACCTGGTGGCCTCACAACTAATTAGGATAATTGGCAACAGGTCAGTAACATGATTAGTTGACCTCAAGCAGTCTCTTAGACAAATTTCAGTCAGGCTTCAGACCTCACCACAGTACTGAAACGGCCCTGATTAAAGTTTTAAATGATATTTGGCTGAATACTGATTCAGATAAAATAACAGTTCTGGTTCTATTAGATCTCTCAGTGCAGCATTTGACACTGTAGATCATAGAACACTTATAGATAGGCTGGAAAATTGGGTAGGACTCTCCAGGACAATCCTTGATTCAGATCAGTTCAGATCTTATCTAGATGAGTTACTTTGTCACCATTGGTAATCATGAATCTGATAGGGTGGCTATGACATGTGGAGTTCCCCAGGGATCAGTTCTCGGATTGCTTCTGTTCAATCTCTATATACTACCTCTGGGTCAGATTCTACAGAACAACAACATTAACTACCACAGCTATGCCGATGATACTCAAATATATACGGCACTCGAACCGTATGACAACAGCTCAACAGACTCACTGTCACTGTATAGAGCACATAAATACCTGGATGAACCAAAATTGTCTAAAATTAAACCAAAATAAAACAGATTATTGTGTTTGGCAACAAAAATAAAAGAACAAGTATCAGTAAACAGCTGGATTCTCGGGCCCTTAAAACCAGGGATCAAGTGCGTAATCTTGGTGTTCTGATAGACTCAGACCTTACATTTAACAGTCATATCGAAGCGGTCACCAACACAGCATTCTATCATCTTCAGAATCAAAGGCTTTGTGTCCGAAAAAGACCAAGAGAAGCTCATCCATGCTTTTATCTCTAGTAGGGCCTCTTAACTGGACTCCCCAAAAATACTGTAAAACCGCTGCAGCTTATTCAGAATACTGCTGCTAGAAAGTTAACCAGAACCAAGAGAACAGAGCACATCACTCCGGTTGCACTGGCTTCCAGTCAGTTACCGAATAGATTTTAAAGTGGTGCTTTCAGTTTATAAATCTCTGAATGGTTTAGGCCCGCATACATTTCTGATATGTTTGAAGAATATAACCCAAGCAGGGCTCTAAGATCCATGAACACAGGTCAGCTAGTAGAGCCCAGAGTCCAAACTAAACATGGAGAAGCTGCCTTTAGTAGTTATGCTGTACACTGCGAGGAGATACGAACTCGGGACCTATAGTTCTCAAGTCCACTTCTCTAACCACTACGCTATTTAAAAAGCGGTAGTCAGTCAGTCACTCACTCACTCAGTAAGAGACATTTGCTCTTCTTGGCTGGCTCCGCTTACGCGATCCGGCAAAAAGAGCATCCTAGAGAGGATGAGTCTTTTAGAAGTAATGATGGGGAGGGCTTCACCACTCTGTGAAAGTATAATGCAACATTGTAAGAATAACATTTCTTAACATAAAATTGCAAATTTTGCAAATATTGCAAATATCAATATAAGATTCAGAGAATCCGGATAAATCTCTGTACGCAAGGGACAAGGCCGAAAACCAATATTGGATGACCGTGATCTTCGAGTCTTCAGGCAGCACTGCATTAAAAACAGACATAATTCTATAATGGAAATCCCTGCATAGGCCCAGGAACACTTCCCGAACACTTCCCAGGAACGCAAGTTGGAACAGCCTGTGATTTCAATTGTTTACTCTGATTTTTGTTGTGAGTTTGAATCCAGCCCTCAATCAGTTGGTGATTTTGGTGATTTTCCATTGACAGTTGTTACGTGATTTTGAATTACACAATGTGCAATAAAGATTTAGATTTTTTATATATTTAGTTCATCGAGACCCAATGTGTGATTAAATTTTTTTTGAGCAGTGTATAAACATGATCCAGAAACGCTGCCGCCGTCTCTGGGCCTGAGCTCATTTAAGATGGACTGAGGCGAATTGGAAAACTGTCCTGTGATACGACGAATCAAAAAGTGAAATTATTTTTGGGAATCATGGATGCCATGTTCTCTGGACTAAAGACAAGAGGGATCATCTTGCATGTTATCAGCGCACAGTTCAAAAACCAGCATCCGGGATGGTATGGGGGTGCATTAGTGCACATGGCATGGATGACTTCCAAATCTGTGAAGACACCATTAATACTGAACAATATATACAGGATTTGGAGCAACATATACTGCTATCCGGACAATGTCTTTTTCAGGGAAGGCCTTGCTTATTTCAGTAAGACGATGCCAAACCACATTCTGCACCTATTACAACAGCATGGGTCAGTAGTAAGAGTCCGGCTGCTAAACTGGCCTGCATTCAGTCCAGACCTGTCACCCAATGAAAACATTTGGCGCATTATGAAATGAGAAATATGACAAAGGAGACCCCGAACTGTTGAGCAGCTGAAATCCTATATCAAGCAAGAATGCGAAAACATTTCACTTTCAAAACTACAGCAATTGGTCTCCTCAGTTCCCAAAAGCTTACAGAGTATTGTTAAAAGAGGTGATGCAACACAGTGGTAAACAAGTCCCTGTACCAACTTCTTTGAAACATAGGAATAAGGATAAATGATTTGCACATCACTGCATTCTGTTTTTATTGGCATCTTACACAGCATCCAAATGTTTTTAGAAATTGGATTGTACCACTGTTCAACAGATCACTTTGATAAAATTCCAAACCACTGACAATTTACATGGAATAGGTTGTGCCATCAAATTCAGAGCAAGAGCTGACCGAAAGATGGTCATATGTCTCTAAAACTCCCAGGTTAACATTAAGGGATATATTGACTTCTCTTGCCACAATTAATGTCAAAGTTCATGAGTCAACTGTCAGAAAGACAACACAACTTGTTCTACACTGTAAATCAGCAAGTCTTTGCTCTCAAAAAAAGAATATCAAGACACAACTGATGTTTGCTAGACAACACCTCAGTAAAAAACAAGGGTTCAGTGGCATTATGGTGTGGGGCTATTAGGCTTTGATCACATAATAACCAAACTATTTTACAGATATATTTTTCATCATGTTTTGTACATAAATATAAATATTTAATGTAACTAATACATTCTTGATAACATATATATACATATCATGAGTGCAAAGTTGTCTAATAACTGTGATGATTCAATAAGGGAAAATTATTTAGAATAAGAAGAGACACCTACTGTATTTCTTATGAAGTTTCCAGTAAACACAGGTTATATCCAAAGACACGTCTTCCGAAGACACACCAAAGACACAATCCGTGACAGTTTGCTAATCCGACCAGTTGTATCTTGTATGTGTCAAATGTGCGTGGGTGGATCAGCACACTTGCTTCCTGGTATGTGAACATTATCATCAGTCATCAGATATTGACTTGCTATCTGTCTATGCAATCTTATACATGAATTTGCATACCACCTCTTGCTTCAGGCATGAATATATGTTCACTGGGAAGTAAACTGGTCTTCTACACTATTTAATAAGCTCATGGTTGTAAGATGTCACACTACCGTTCAAAAGTTTGGGGTCACTTAGAAATGTCCTTGTTTTTGAAAGAAAAGCTATTTTGTGTCCATTAAAATAACATCAAATTGATCAGAAATACAGTGTAGACATTGTTAATATTGTAAATGACTATTTTACCTGGAAACGGCTGATTTTCAATGGAATACCGGGGCCTCCCACTCCTCTTTCTATTCTGGATAGAGCCAGTTTACGCTTGTTCTGTGAGGGGAGTACTACACATCGTTGTACGAGATTTTTAGTTCATGGAAATTTCTTGCATGGAATAGCCTTCATTTCTCAAGAATAGACTGACGAGTTTCAGAAGAAATTTCTTTATTTCTGGCCATAATGAGCCTGTAATCAAGTCCACAAACGCTGATGCTGAAGATACTGAACAATTCAAAAGAAAGACAGTTTTATTGCTTCTTTAGTTTCAAGGTTTATTTGTCAAATCCACAAAACAACACAGCGTCATCCTGCACAATGAAATTCTTGTGACATGGCACTCGACAACTATGTAGTGAGAGTTAAGATGAAGAATACATAAGTAAAAATATTGCCACACAAAAAATAATAATAAAATAAAGGAGTAATATACATAACACCGTACACTGGCAGCAGTTTAAAAAAAAGAGTACTGTAAACTAGCAGCCAAGTGGGTAGTATTATTGAACATTTAGATACGGCAAGTATGGCAGCAATATACATGACAGTGTAACTAGAAGGAATTGGTAGAATTATAGATTATAGATACATATGAGTATTATTAGCTGATGAATAGTGGCATATAATTTTTTTAAAAAAGTATACTTTTTTATATTTTTGAAAGAGTAGGATGGGGAGTATGAATAGTTTGGTAGAAGTATTGAGTATTATACATACATATGAGTGTAATATGCTTATGAATGGTGCAAAGTAATATTCTAATGCCCATTAAATGTACCTGAAAGGACATCAGAGCATCTGGAAAGTTCTTGTGTGATCAGTATGATGATCAGAGTATGGATCAGTGTTGCTGGTTGAGGAGCCTTATGGCCTGAGGGAAATTGTTTTTGAGTCTGGCAGTGCGTGCACCAATGCTCCAGTAGCGTCTACCAGACAGCAGCCACCATAGCCTGGGTGGCTGTGATCTTTGATGATGTTCTGTGCTTTCCTCAGGTATCGTGTATGGTAGATGATGCACTCTGCAGACTTTACCATCCTCTGGAGGGACTTGCGGTCTGCAGCGGAGCAGCTGCCATACCAGGCAGTAATGCAGCCTGAGAGGATGCTTTCAATGGTGCACCTGTAGAAGTTGGTGAAAGTTTTTACAGACATACCAAATTTCTTGAGTCTCCTCAGGAAGTATAGTTGTTGTGCAGTTTTAAATGCGAGATGACAGTGAAAGATGACAGTGAGGTCATCTTTGATAAACACACCGAGAAACTTTAATTTGGAGACTCTCTCCACTTCAGCTCGATCAATGTGTATGGGGGCATGACCCCCCCCTCTGCTGCTTCCTGAAGTCCACGATCAACTCCTTAGTCTTGCAGATGCTGAGAGAGGTTGTTGTACTGGCATCATGTAGCCAGGTTCTTTACCTCCTCTATGCAAGCAGCCTCATCATTGTTGGAGATGAGACCTAGGATGGTAGTGTCATCTGCGAATTTGAGGATGATGTTGGAGTTGTGTGTGGCCACGCAGTCATGCGTGTACAGGCGGTACAGGAGGGGACTGAGTATGCCGCCCTGGGGAGCTCCAGTGCTTAGGGTCAGTGCAGAGGAGGTGAGGTTGCCCATTCTCACCACTAGGGTTCTGCCCGTCAGGAAGTACAGGATCCAATTGTAGAGGGAGTTGTTAAGTCCCAGGGTCCTGAGCTAAGGAACAACCTCGGACCGTTAAACTTAATTTGCTTGACAGAGAAAGGAAAATACATATATATTATGTCTGACTCTGAATATGAGCAGGAAGAAAGTTTTTCAGGGGAGAGAGCCTTACTTGTTCTAACCACAATACACAGATGATGAATTGACCGGATAGAAGCATGCCAGCAGCAAAAGGGGGGTGATGGTGAACCCATCAATCCCCAACCCTTGCCCAGAATATCCAGAGGCAATATGTACTTTATGTATTATAACATAGCAATCGCAAGTATTATTTACAATCTGTTTTGTCTCCACGGATTGAACTGAGTAACTTGATGGAATTGCATTCGTCTTTAGTCCTCATCTAAGTGAACTTGGGTCCTGATGCTCTGTAAAATGTTTCTTGCAAACTTTGTATGTCTCGTTGGCAAAGTTGCTCCATTGATTCTCCCACAATACGACTCGGGAGAGGGAGAGATATTGTCCCAACTGCAGAGCAGGTAGAATTTTATTTCAAACCAAAAACCCCGGGAACAGGCAAACATCGTGGTCAAGATGTGATCAGGCAGAAGACGATCCAAACAAAGGAAATCTAGAAGTTCAAAGTTGATTTATCAAATGCACCAAATAACACAGCGTTATCCTGCACAATGAAATTCTTGTGAAATGGGAGCTGGGAGTAGTGATTTGTTGTGATTTGGATCTGGAGGACCTTGGGATCTAGAGGCTATATTTTGATGAGGCTACTCACATAGCTTGTTGAGGTTAAAGTTCACGCTCACCTTGATGACATCACCGCCAAAGAACAGAAGCTGTGTATGGTGGCTATAGAAAATAGAGTTAACCATAATGCAGACCCCTCCGCCCTTACGTTTACCTGACTACGAAGTTCTGTCCTGCCGATAGATATAAAAAATAACAGGGGTGATGGCTGAGTCAGGCACCGTGGGGTCCAACCAAGTCTCTACAAACGCTAGCACACGACAGTTCGCAATGTCCCACAGAAAGTTAATCTGTGGGTGTAGTTCATCCATTTTATGTTTATTTGTTCAGGGATTGAACATTTGCTAGTAAAATGCTTGGTAATGGCAGACTGCAGTATCTCGTCCGAAATCTACGTAGGATACCGGCGCGTTGACATCTCTTCTTTCACCTCTGTCGGCGTATTGGTAAATAAATCGGCGGCAGGACAAATTAATCACAGCAAGCAAGTAGTGTAAAAGTCTTCAATGATGAACGAATATCAATAGTGCTAGTCGATCGTACTGTATAAGCGACACTGCAGCATGAACAAAAATCTAAACAATATGAACAATGTAAATAGTAATAGTCAATTTTCTGATCCCTCCTGACGGCTCAGTTGGAGTTGTGATCGCATGGTCATCACGAGCGATCAGACTGTAAACAAAAGAACAATTAGAAGGTACCAATCAGTTGGGAGTACAGCCCATTGTACTCCCAACTGACTGGTACATTAAGCTGGCAGATACCTTATGAATATAAGAGAGCACAAGTAGATCCCATGGACGTTGAGGAACCTTTCAGAAGGAGAGGATCAGTTCTTCTCCCCCTACAGACACCTGCTTTCGATCAGGAGCAATCAGGGTGGCTAAATAGAGGAGGGAACCTTTATTTAATCTTCATTTCAGCAGTGGGGGTCCCCACCAAAGGTCTCTTGTGGATGAGCCACGTTTTCAAATACATACCCAATACATTTTTATAAATATAAAGTACACGATACAGGTTATTGGGAACATAGTCACAGAAAATACAAACAAATGAGCCCAGAAATTATATGACACAAACACATTCTTCATGAACATAATCCTACAAAATTCTTTAGAAATGCCCTAGAAGCACAAATGAACTCAAATAAAAATGACCATGGAAATGATTCCAAATGTGAGGTGCAGAAAAACTATAAGCTGATTTACTTACTGGCTGAAACTGAAGGGAACACTAAAGTGAATCATCTCAGAGACCATTTCTGATAGCATTTATTTCTTTATGTCAACAGAGAATTAAGCAAATGTACAGTGGTAGTTCATGCAGAAGAGCCTTAAAAAATGAAGTGAGAAATGCATCCTTGTAGGAGATGTCTATATATGTGCAAAACCACACCCCTGCACATGTTCGTCTGTCAATGTCGGCCATGTTTTTTAAGGTCCTGGCCTGATTGATATAACTTTTGAAGACCATAATAAATATAGCTTAATTGTATGGTAAATATGACAGAATGGATGTTTATCAGTCTTCCCCAGCGCATAACATATTAATGAATTAACATTTTGCTTGTTGTATGATAATGATGGGGTCAGAAGAGATAATCATTATCATTTCCAAAGGCATGTTTACTTAAGTATGTTTATTAACATCAATGATTGAGCAAACTATTTCTTTTTGATTTTCATTTGGAAAATGCCCTCCCTACTCTTACTGTAAAAAGTATGTTGACTTTGGTAGTGCATGGGCATATGTACCCATGTATTATTGTTAAATTACAGATTTCATTTTAATTTAACTGCCATGTCTACAATTTAAAGGTACAATTGATAAGTTTAGCCCTCAGTTAGAAGAAGAGCTGTAGAAACCAATGAAAACAGAGAAACTACTTAACTACTGAGAAAGGATTATCTACTGAGGCTTAAACACATAACACCCTCTCTACCAAAGACAAATTTTTAATAGCTAAATCATTGGTTATAATGTTCATGTCACCAGAATGATTTAAGGTGAACTAATGCTAGTTTAGACTGAGACTTCTAGCAAAAAAATTTCTTCTAGAAAAAATCATGGCAATGTCGCATTCCACTAAACATTTGCTTATATTAGCAAGCCATTGTAAAAATGAAAACAGAGAATTAGCTTAGCTACATGTGCATAGATTAGCTACTAAGGCTTGAAAGCATGACACCATCTCTAAATGGTCAAATTATTATCAGCCAAACCCTATGTTATATTGTTCATGTCACCAGAATGATTTTTGAAGGACTAACGTTAGATTAAACTGAGGTTAGTTAAATATATTTCCATTAGCTAACGCTACAAGCTAGCTAACGTCGATAGCATTTATCACTAACGTTAGCCATTTTTTGACTCTACTAGGTAGTTTTTTTTAAATTAAATAATCATGGCAATGTTGCATTCCATGAAATATTTGCCTATAGTAGCAAGTCATGGTACAAATGAAAACAGTGGATTAATTAGCTACTCCATTGAACTGCTGAAACCCTAATAATAATAATAATGAACCGGAACAAACACAATAGGGTTTCACCAGTGAACTGCTGAAACCCTAATAATAGCTACAGTATTAGGCTAACCAGAGTAGAAGAGTACTGGTATGAACTCAGACACGACTAAATATGAATTGTCTTAAACTGGAGTAAAAAAATATAAATATAGTTTAACACATCAGAAGAACTACAGCTACCGGTAGGAGTACAAACTACAGCGAAGACATGGCGGGACCCTCGAGCTGCGGCACGTGCGTGCACAGTTAATGTGTATATGCTTTCCATCTGGTATTGTAAGAGATGACATGGCATTTGAATTGAGCAATTGCCTGTATGGGAGTATTCTTATTTCTTCAGCTGAACTCTGAAATATTTGGAATATGGTTTTCGATGTGGTGGCAAGTAATGACATCGTAAGCAAAGTACATTGTAGCAACGAAAATAGGAGTTTAACTTTTCCAGTTGTAGTTACGTAAGATCGGTACGAAACTGGTATGTAGGTTTTTACATTGTCAGTACGTCATTTAATTACGTTTCTGCGACGTCCAGAGCAGGTGAGGAAGATGAGGTCATGGAATTACCTTCGGACAACGTTGACACAACGTTGTAAGAAGGTAATGTCATGATATTACCAATCCACTACGTCACGTTTGGTTGTGGTTACGTAACGTGTTTGCTGGGGAGTTCACGTTAACTAGCTCTTGTACAGCTCGCTATTTAGTACAGCTACGTAGTAGTCGTAATAGTATGTTAATCCACACATGTAGGATACCCAATTATTAGGTTAATGAAAATTTAAATAACTCTATAGGCGATATAGCAGCTGCTGTAGCTAATGTTTGTGTATTGACGATGTAGCTTTATCTAATACCAAATGAAATTACTTCCCGCTTATTAGTAGTATTTCCATCCAATGATATGAACGATTAATGTTTCGTCCATTTTGATATAGAAAAGATTGTACGGTAGAAACTATTGTAAAGGGAAACAGAGGAAAAGTGTACCAGACACACCTTTTCTGATTGGCTGTTGCCCCGTGGCTCTATTTTTCATCGCCTCCTACGCTTGCTTCATGCCGCTCGGTATCCCACACTGCCCTGCGCACATGGTCATGTGACTCAATTGAAAACGAATTAGAGGCGAAAATTTCGCCTAGCCACATTGCCTAGCGGACATCCACCGTAACTACACCTTACCGCTTTTAGAAAAACACTCTGATAAGATGAATATCTACCTCATTCATATGTTACCGGAGGTAATTAGCTAGAGGTAATGTCAGCTAGGTTACCGATCTTTCATGAGCCAGAGATCACAGTTGCAACGGTAGCCTCTACTCTACTATGGTAACCAGACCTATCCAGCAACTACCTCATAGCAAAATGCCTGCGTGTGGTCCTAAAGCCAATCTGATTCGAATTACGCAATTGCTTACCGTACTGCCACTGCAACGTTCTAAAGAGGTTGAGCTTTTCTTATAGTAAGAGTTGTGTTGATAAAAAGTGGGGGGGACAAAATGCCATTTTCAAAAAGTGGGGGGGACATGTCCCACTCATGTATAATGAAACCTACGCCCTGATTATAAACGTATCTCGCATACCCTCTAATGTGTGCGTTTTCATTTATTTGTTGAATAGGAGCTTGAGCACGAATTAGGCCTACCTGGCCTATGTACATCTGTAGGCTATAAAGGTGTGTGTGGGGTGTCTGATAGTAGGCTAATTAAAATTAATGTCCCTCAAGAGTTACAGTGCTTTTATTATCATCACCTCAAACACAAAGTCAACCGTGTTTTAGGCTATTCATTGCGATGGACAATGATACAAAAATAAACTAGTTTTCCAATTCCTTTACAACAGTAGGCCTACTAATCTAACCACTACACTTATTAGCTTACAAAAATAGATTCCACTCACGTCTCCACTTCTCGCTATATGCAAATACCTGTCCATTCCATTACTGCTGAAAATAAGCTGTTGAAACAATGTTGAGCTCAAACAAACCAATGATTTTTATCTTAGAAGATATGCAGCTACGAGAGATGTATGCAGAAAAAACCTGTTAACAAACTGCAAATTGTAGAAAATATGAATAGGATATACATTATTGTACATATATCACTTTCTAATTATAATTTTGTTTATATTGTAGGCTAATTGTTAACACTTTCCTATTGAAAGTGCCAAGAGAAGACAAGTAGAATATAATTTTCGCAGGCCAAAATAACATTGTCGATCTGCATGTTCTGCACAATACATGATGTGCACAACATAACGGGGAGCTATTATAATGAATTATAAAGTTATTATAAAGAATCGACACATCAAATAGGCCTATTCTTAGCTAATAAGGCACGTAAAATGCGCACGGAAGTGCACAGGTCAGTACCGGTAAGAAATGAAATCTATTTTCAGCCCTGATCCTCAGATAAGTGACCTGAAAAATCTCTTGCCAGTCACCGAAGTGTTCCTGACTACTTGTTTTATTCAACTGGTGGAGCGCATATCTCAATATTTTTTTTTTTAGATTAGATTCAACTTTATTGTCATTGAACAAGTACAAGTACAGTACAACGAAATGCAGTTAGCATCTAACAAGAAGTACGAATAGAAGAGTTTTACTTTTAAGTATAATGTATGTTACAGATGTGACATACAGGTGTGCAATGTATAGATGTGCAATGAAGACAAATGCAGTACAAATGGCAGTTCTAAATGCCACTAAACATCTTCTGCAACATATTGTCAATGAAGCTGGCAACCATATACATTTAGAGATGTACATGTTATTATAGTATTATTTAATTATTATTAAAAACCTTTGATATTATTTTATTGGAATGGCTATTTAATTGCACAAGAACAATATTTATGTAATGGAAGAATATCCGATCAGCCGTTTTGAGCTAGAAACCAGAGTTGTTATTGGGATTGTTATTAATTGGGATAAAATCGTAAATCGGGATATTTTTGGCCAGGATAATCGTGGCATGAAATTCTCATATCGTCCCACCCCTAATACTGAGGTAATAAACTAAGAACTTTTAAGTAAATTACTGCTAATTTGCAACAACTGGTTAGATGCTGAGCCTCGCAAAGTACACGCGCCACCATCAGGTGCCCTTATGAGGGCATGAACTGTCCCATTATATGTGTAGTGCTGCAGCAATATTGTCCAACAGCATCATTGCACCTCTACTGTTTGGATGCAAACCGAACATGACTATAAATGTGCATAGATTCGCGTAATTAACATTAATTAGCGCTAAAACAGTATCTCTTGAACAATCCAAGCTAGAAAGACCAAAGTTTCACCTGTTTATGCAATCCTAACTTTTCAAATCAGAATCAGAAAGGGTTTTATTGCCAAGTAAGTTTTACAACGAACAATGAATTTGTTCTGGCCATTGGTGCAACAATCAATACAATACAGGGAATAAGGGAAGAAAAAACAAATAAGAACAGTGGACTGAGCATAAAAATAGTAGACTGTGCAATAATAAATTACTAAAAAAAACTAAAAAGTATATGTAAGGTGCAAGATTTTGACCAGTTGATGGTTGTTTATGTATGTGGGAGAGGGTTATATATTTGTCCGTTGAGGGTTGTGTTTGTGTTTTGGGAACGGCCTACAGTCAATTTTGGTTCCTGACTCTGTACTTATACTGTTTTGTGATAAACGATTGTTCCCCTGGATTCACGTAATTAAACTGAAATAATCAACTGTTATACGAACGACTGTTGAGGCTCTTTTCATAATTAATTGCGAACATTTTTCCATCTTCCACGCCACTAAAGCCCGCCCACAGCTGTAGGGGCAAAAATACAAACGAAGAAATATTTGATTGCAAAAATATTTGTTTTTGATTGAAAAGAAAAAACTTTTGCTCTTGACAAAAAGACATAAATGTACCTTCATATTGCCATGGTCACAGACACAGATTTTGATGAAGGTTTAATGTATTCTACTTAGGGTGGCACTGTACTCATTAGCATAATCTCCACCCAAGTTAAGGGTGACCAGGGTGACAGGAGTAGATAAAAACATGGCAGACTCACAGCTTATCAGACCTAGCAGCGCACAGTCTAGTGTGTACTATAGTTTATTTAACAGATTAAATAATATTGATGTTCATTTAATATACAGTTGTTCTTAATGTAAAAAAAGAGCCATTATTGGGGTGGCAAAAAAACTAAATTCAAATTCAACTCATTAACTGGATTTATTTGCTATTATATTTCCAAGTCCCTAGGCTTTCCAGCAAATGGTGATTAGCCCCTGTCTAACTTCAGTCACCAGAACATGTTAAACTTTCATCAATATCTGTGACCATGGCAATGGTGCAACCTGGGAATAACAGTTATTCTGTTTAAATGTACACATTTAGCCTAGCTTATACAATTCTAAAACTTCTCTCCACAGATTGCATTGGGAAAGCAGTGCATGGAAAGGCTAATATTAAGAATTCAATGCCCAGATAAAGCCCCACCTACACGCCAATAGGCTCAAAACTTGGTTTTGAGAAAAGATGACTCAAACGAAGGTGGGAAGAAATTGTAAAAGCAAGAAGAAGCAAATGTGAAAAAAACGTGTTTGAACAAAGAAATGTTAAGATCGGGTGTGAAAATCCATTTATTGAGTTAAGCATACACTTTTACCACACTTGAATCTATTTTTTTCATACGATTAAATGTAGTTTTTTCATACGATAAAAATGTTTTTGTTAACCTTGCTTTTATTTTTATTTTCAAAACATATTTCAGTTACATTTTTCTTTTCTTAAGGTCAATACATTTGAGCTCAATTTGGCACCATAAATTATTCATAATTTTTTTCAACAGACAGTATTTTCGTTCTGTTTGATCTTAAATCTACAATTTGGCTGCATTTGCATTTTGAAATATGGGAAAGGTTTTGTCCAGGAAAACAACTGCACTGATCCTGCTGGTTTGAGGATGTACACTGCTCAAAAACATTAAGGGAACATGTAATCATCATAGTATAACATCAAGTCAATTAAACATCCGGGATATCGATCTGTCCAGTTAGGAAACATAAACGATTGTGAATCAATGTCACCTGTTTTGGTGCAAATGAAAGTGACAACAGGTGCACTGGACAGGCAACAGCAAGACAACCCCCAAAAAGGGAATGGTTTTGCAGGTGGTGGCCACAGACAATTGCTCTCTCCTTACCCTTGCTGACTGATTCTTCTATAGTTTTGTACTTTGCTAGTCTCCTTGTCACTACTGGTAGCATGCGGCAGTACCTGCAGCCCATTCAGGTTGCTCAGGCTGTCCGGCTCCTCCAGGATGGCACATCCATATGTGCCGACGCAAGAAGGTTTGCTACGTCTCCCTATACAGTCTCAGGAGGATGGAGAAGATACCAGGAGATGGGCCGTTACACGAGGAGAGCTGGACAAGGCCGTAGAAGGGCATTAACCCAGCTGCAGGACCGGTATCTCCTCCTGTGTGCGAGGTGGAACAAGAGGAGCACTGCCAAAACCCTACAAAATGACCTCCAGCGAGCTACTGGTGAGCATGTTTCTGACCAAACTGTCAGAAACAGACTCCATGTGGGTGGCATGAGGGCCTGATGTCCTCTGGTGGCACCTGTGCTCACAGCCCAGCACCATGCAGCTCAATTGGAATTTGCCAGAGAACACCAGAATTGACAGGTTCGCCATTGGTGCCCCATTTTGTTCACAGCTGACAGCAGGTTCACACTGAGCACATGTGACAGATGTGAAAGGGTCTGGAGACACAGTGGTGAATGTTATACTGCCTGCAACATCATCCAACATGGCGGTGGGTCAGTATTGGTGTGAGGAGGCATATCCTTGGAGGGTTGCACAGACCTAACGGTACCCTGACTGCTGTTAGGTACCGGGATGAAATCTTCAGATCCATCGTCAGACCTTACGTTGATGCAGTGGGCCCTGGGTTCCTCCTGGTACAGGACAGTGCCCTGCCTCATGTGGCCAGAGTGTGTAGGCAGTTCCTGAATGGCGAAGGTATTGATGCCATTGACTGGCCCTCACGTTCCCCAGAACTGAATCCAATTGAGAACCTCTGGGACGTTACATATCAGTGCATCCGACACCGCCAAGTTGCGCCACAGACTGTCCAGGAGCACACTGATGCCCTGATCCAGGACTGCGTTTTGTTGTACTGTACTTTTACTGTTCAATGACAAAGGTAAATCTAATCTAATCTAGGAGATCCCCCAGGACACGATCCGCCATCTCATCAGGAGCATGGCCAGACATTGTCAGGAGTGCATACATACACGTAGGGGCCATACACACTACTGAGTGACATTATGAGTTGACATGATGAAATTCACACAAGTTGGAAGAGCCTGTGATTTCAATTGTTTACTTTGATTTTCGAACCCCTCAATCGTTTGAACCCCTCAATCGGTTGGTGATTTTGGTTTCCATAGAATGTTGTTACGTTATTTTGTTTTCAACTAATTACACAATGTACAGAAAAGATTTTGATCTTTAATATATTTACTTCATTAAGACCTGATATGTGATTTAAGTGTTCCCTTAATTCTTTTGAGCAGTGTACTTTTTGTATTCATTTTCTGCATTGATTTAAAAACAACTAAAACACATTTGTACTTTTTTTAGTTTTCAGTATATACTCTGAGAGACTCAATAATTTTTATAAATATAAATATTCTAAAAAAATCAAAGGTAATTAATTTATAAATACAAACAATATAAATAGAAATACCGCTGCGAGCAGGGTTCGAACCTGCGCGGGAAGATCCCATTGGATTTCAAATCCAACGCCTTAACCACTCGGCCATCGCAGCCTTTAGTTAAGGACGCTGAAATCATAGAAAAGAAACCTTTTAGGTTTTATGTAAATGTCAGTATAACAATTCCTACGTTTGTTATTATAAAAAGCGAGTAAAGGCTAGATTACCGCCAAAGTACTCATGTAAAATGTGTTTTTGTGACACTACATATATCGTATAATTTTATTAAAAGCACAATTTATTGATCAATTTCAAAAAACATTGAGAAACGATTTGCTTACAGTTCATTGCAAACTAGATTTCTCAGAACATACTGAAACATATCTGACCAAACACCCTTATAGTAATATTCATCTACATAGTGTTTCTGTTGCTTCTGTTAATATCACGTGGGGATGTAGCTCAGTGGTAGAGCGCATGCTTCGCATGTATGAGGCCCCGGGTTCAATCCCCGGCATCTCCACTTATTGCTAACATGAACTAGGAATTCTAAATAATTCCGTATTTTTAAGGATCATAGCTCAATTTAAATGGCTTTATTAACATCTAAAAATGTAATAGTGCACATACTGTAAACCCTTACTTGGTATTTGGAAGATGTTCCTTTCTTTTCCTATAACTTAATTAAAGTAAACATAACAAATTTACTATTTCACAATGTATGCGTATAACTGCTGCCAGTAGCAAACGTAATATACTTTAAAATGCAATACTTATTACATGTAGGATAGCAGAGTAAGAGCAAAATGACTCTTTATTACCATCAGTGCTACAATCAACTCAGAAGGGTTATAATCCATTTTACTGGTGTTTGCAGTACGTGACAGAAGTAACTAACGTTTGGGTAGTCCAAGTCAAAAAGATTGCTAAAGCAAACATTTTTTTCACTGAAACTACGACGTACAATTACGACATTAAAGTCAACATGTTTTAGGAGAAAAGCAAACAATTACTTCAGTCAAAACCGAATGATTCTAAACATTCTCGCAATTCCCGGTGTGCGCAGGGGCGAAAATCTGATATCAACTTTGGAGGGGGCAATTACATGACATTTTCTCAAGGGCAATTCTTAAGGGGGACACCAAAAGTAGAGCTGCAAAACCGTTTTAGTTGGCACCATCGGTTTGCTCGCTACTGTTGCTCTGCAAATTCAGCTATTGTGTGTGAACCCTACCAAAAACAAAACAAACTTACTGGATTAACCTCACGTTAGCCACGTTCACTGACTGCCTTTCAGACAGTAGATACGAACACTGCCACCTTGCCAGCTAAGGAACACTACATTGCATTGCAAGCTTCTCTCATGACTCGAATTCAAACAGCTGCAAACACTAGTTAATGTTACTGTAGCTTGCTAGCAAACATAAAGTGTGACCTGTAATAAAAAAGTGTTTTATTGTATTGAGTGGTAGAAGTAAAGAAATGTCTAAAATATCCTTTGTTTGAACTACATACTGAAAGTCAGCCACCAACGATAAACTGTCAGATTCCCATACATGCACTGCAACTGCACGACGACCCACAGCTGAGGGCTGGGGGAGGGAGGCAGTGGATCAAACCATTGTGAGCCAGAGGGCGGGGGGATCGCAATCTTTTGATACTTAAAAACGCGCTATTAAATGTACAAGCACAAGTGCTTTAATTGCGTCTTATTAATGTTATTGAAATTACATAGTTATGTTTACAGTGATTATATGGGGGGGCACGTCATAGTTTTCCACAGGATGGGGGGTCGTTTCGCCCCCGCACCCCTGGGATTTCCGCATATGGGTATGTGAGCCCGCTTTGACATGAGCTGTATCCCTTCCAGACATGACCTGGGGGGGTCTGACCGGGACTCACGTGAACCAGACCCGAGAGAGCAAGCGAGTCTTTTGCTCGAATGCAGTTGGTTGGTGAAAATGACATGAACATATTGGGGTGTACATCCACAACAGTATTATACTTCAACTTTTAAGTTTGAAATGTACATATAAATAAGATCTTAAATTCAGGCAATTCCTGTACGGAGCGATATTAGTTTTCCTGACATCAATGATTTGTGCTGAGTATCCTTAAGTGCACACCTATTCTATGGATACAAAAAACATGGTTCCACTGGGGCTCGAACCCAGGACCTTCTGCGTGTAAAGCAGACGTGATGACCGCTACACTATGGAACCGATTTGATAAAAGTACGGCTTATCAATTCAAGTCGGTAGCGATGTGTTATTTGGTGGCGACAAGATGATATCTGTCTAATTTCAAGACAGTTATCTACCTTAAACCAACGTAAGTTCACATCAGTCATAACAGTGGTAATGATGAACGTGCATCTACTGGGACCGTTCTTACAGTTAAGAGTAGCAGTGGCGGGTACACCTACAGTAACCAGATTAGACCTTTAGATGTAAAGTTGCTGGAGCCTGCTTTAATTTTAAAAAAATACAAATATAGTTTAAGATTTTCAAGTTGGGAACCCTAACCATGCCAAACAAAGTTGTTTGGTGTCTCTCCCTTGAACGGGTTAACATATACGGCTAGAAGGTAGTTTAACAGTAATAATGTGCTCATTAAGGGTTCTCTGGTAGGAGGAACCCTATTGTTATTGTTGTTATTATTATTATTATTGGCGCCTAAAATGCTTAATAATTCAAAAAGTCCATGGTAAAAATGCTATAAACTTACATACTTTCAAAAAAGTCCACGTGTAACAACCATACAGACCCCGCCCCGATTCCTCCACCAGGGGCGCTATAGTACACGATTCAATTTGCTAATTTCAAAATTATGCCATTTCCACCCCGTTCGTCCTACAGTGCTGGCTTTTTGTACCTGCCTCATTTCTCATGATGAACAAAAACGCCTCAAGAATCCATAATCTCCGCCATGATGGATTTTTCTGTACATTGAACATTTGTCCAAAACTACAAAAATCTGCTTCTCATGAACCGTAAATCCAATTGACTTGTCCTTTGGCATACAGGTGTCTTATACATGCCTCCCTTAAAACTTTTCAGGAATAAGATATAACTTGCAAAATAGCGGACAAAATGTCTGATTACTGTATAATATATGTATGCACAATGTGCAATTCTTTATTGGAACAATAACCTGTGCACTACATATTCATTGTGCATCCAGATACCATCCCCATATAAGACCATGTGCATTTGTTGGTTGATATCTCAAAAGACGTCAAAATTAACTATTAGGCTATATCTTTGAAACCGTTCGAGCGACAGACAGGAAACCAACTTTTTTTCACCAGTTTAGCTATCCCCACTTCAAATTATGAAATGTTTATCGATTTTACATATGCTAATTTGCGTAATGAGCGTTAATTAACTATTAGGCTGTATCTTTTGAACAGGCCTGGACTGGAAATTTGGCATACCGGGCAAATATCCGGTGGGCCGAGACAATTTTGGGGCCGGTATATGTTGAAAAAACATTTTTTTACCAATGACCGGCCCATAAAGCAGAGACAGCGGCCCCTTTTCTATACTGACACTGGTTTGGCCCAATCACGTCTCTTACTAGAACCCCTCCCCTACTGTCAACTGTTTCTGGTGTCAGATGCAGTGGCTCAGAGCCAAAAATATGTGGATTAGGGTGTGGAAATGAACTAACGAAAGCGCTAGGTGAAGGGGGTACGGGAAGTTGCGGCCCAAAAGAAGTAAAACTCTAGAGGCGGATGGAGCAGGCGTGTTACAAGGAAGCCGAGGAGGCACAGTGGAATAGTTTCATGATTAGCAGGGAGAGACTCGCAGGGAGGGGGCAGCAGGAGGAAGTAGTGTGTGTCGCAATGATGGCGATGATTAAATGAATTAATGTTGATGATAATAAGATAATCGTCGTCGCTATCATAAAATGAAAATACTGCTGGTGGTCACTCAGTCAATGTCAAATAGTGCAGCATAAACTATTTGGCATTGCTTTTGTAGCTAGCATAGTTCCCTTATAAACCCAGATAGCAAAAAATGAAAGAAGTCTCACTCCTATAGCCTCACCATGAGATAGGGTGCAGGTCAGGCCGCAGGCTGTTAGCCAGCCTGCTTGTATAGTGGAGTCTGTCGATAGCATAGCCAGAGTAGTTAGTTCAGTTTTACCTATTGCCACTGTGATTCGTTCCAGGCTGAGAAAAGTTAAACAAGGTAGTGCTAACAATAGCAACCTTATTAAGATAAAGCCTTCCCCCACCTCGGTCACAAATAAAAATGACTGTATCACCTCGCATCTCAAAATGGGACTCCTAAATGTTAGATCCCTTGCTCCAAAGGCAGTTGCAGTAAATGAATTAATCTCTGATCAAAAACTAGATGTTATTGGCTTGTGTGAAACGTGGCTAAAGCCTGATGAATTTACTGCCCTAAATGAGGCCTCTCCTCCTGGCTATACTAGTGATCATATCCCCCGTGCATCCTGAAAAGGAGGGGGTGTTGCTAATATTTATGACAGTAAATATAAATGTACTCTTAAACACATCACTGGTTTTAATTTTTTTTAAGTTTTACTCATGAAAGTTAACCAGGCTGATAAATCGTTTTACATAGCTACTATTTACAGGCCCCCCGGGCCATACACAATGTTCCTCAGTGAGTTTCCAGAATTCTTGTCTAAGCTTGTAGTCATGGCAGATATTATTCTAATTTTTGGCAATTTCAATATTCATATGGAAAAGTCCAATGACCCTCTTCAAAAAGCCTTTGAAGCCATAATTGACTCAATGGGTTTTATCCAACATGTCTCAGGTCCAACACACTGCCACAATCATACCTTAGATTTAGTCCTGTCACGAGAAATAGATATTGTAGATCTATTTCCCCCCAAAATCCTGGAAGATCGGATCACTGTCTTATTACATTTACCGTTAAAACAAGAAAACCACTTGCTCCGCAAACAATGAGTTTCAAAAGCCGTACTAGAAATTCTCGGACTACAAATAGATTTCTTGATATTCTTACAAGCTCGCTCATCAACGGCAGAGTAAATAATTCCGCAAACGATCTAATCGAGGATCTAAACTCAACACTGCGAAATACTTTAGATATGGTTACACCACTAAAAACAAAAGAAATACGCAACAAGAAACTTGCTCCCTGGTACACAGACAATACTAGAGCACTCAACCAAGCCTCCAGAAAATTGGAGCAAAAGTGGCGCTCCACAAAGTTGGAAGTATTCAGACTAGCCTGGATAGACAGTACACTACAATACCGAAAAGCACTCACATCTGCTCGATCAGCTTATTTCTCCAACCTCATTGAGGTGAACGAAAACAATCCAAAATTTCTCTTCGATACAGTTGCAAAGTTAACAAACAAGCAACGCTCAACAAGTGAAGTGGGTCTTCACTTTAGCTGTAATGAATACATGAACTACTTTGATGAAAAGATCATCAGCATTAGAAAATATCTGACTCCTCCTTAAATAGTTATAGTCCCCAAAATCTCAGTTGTCCTGAGAATGTCTTGAACCTCCCTGACCAGGTGTCAATGGGGACTCTTGAATTTTTTGATCCCGTATCGCTCGACACATTCACTAAATTTGTAATGAGTTCTAAAACCTCAACTTGTCAGCTAGACCCGATTCCAACAAAATTACTTAAGGAGCTATTTCTTGTGCTAGGTCAACCAATGTTGAACATAATAAATTGCTCCCTTTCCTCCGGATGCGTACCAAACTCACTAAAAATAGCGGAAATTAAGCCTCTTCTAAAACAAATCGAATCTGGATCCAGACATATTAAACAATTATAGGCCAATATCGAACTTCCCGTTCCTATCAAAAATCTTAGAAAAATGTGTTTCCCAACAACTGAATGCCTTCCTGAAGACAAATAACATTTATGAAATGCTCCAGTCTGGTTTCAGACCCCGTCATAGTACTGAGACTGCACTCGTAAAGGTAACAAATGACCTTCTAATGGCCTCAGACAAAGGTTCCGCATCCGTCCTGTTGCTTCTTGATCTTAGTGCGGCTTTTGACACTATTGATCACTCCCTTCTCTCAGAGAGACTGGAAACCCATATTGGGCTACGTGGACATGTTCTAGCCTGGTTTAAATCTTATTTATCTGAAAGATATCAGTTCGTATGTGTGGATGACATATCCTCTGACAAATCAAAGGTATGTTTTGGTGTTCCTCAAGGCTCGGTTCTGGGCCCATTATTGTTCTCACTATATATGCAGCCTCTGGGTGATGTAATTGATGATTTGCCAATTAAGGTTAGAAATGCAAACTTTCAAGTGTCTACTAAAGACTCATCTCTACAGCATGGTCTATGATTAAGTGTAGTCTGGCCCAGGGGTGTGAAGGTGACCAGAAAGGCTTGATACTGTCCACCCTTGCTGTCTTGCCAGGTGGGCTCTCATCGCCACTGTGATGCCCTCCCTCCAATACCATTCGGGGGCGGAGTCACTGGCTTGTTGTCTCTCTATTGCGCACTTGTGCAATTGGGCTGTACTCTGCTGGCAGTACTCGGCCCTCTTTTCAGGGTGGTTGCGGTTGGTGGGTGTCCCTTTGGTTGATGCTTGGCAATGTGGGTGGATTGATTTCCTGCCTGCTGGGCCCTGTCCGGGGCCTCCCCCGGATAGGGCCACAGTGTCACTGGACGCCCCTGTCTCAGCCCCAAGGTCTTACTATACTATTGTGCTGGGGAAGTAGGGTCAGTTCTCCTTCTCCACTATAAATCCCTGTAGATCTAAGGAATGCATTTTAAAAAATTTCCCTGTCTCCTGCCGTTTTAACCTAGGAGGACATGAGGTCTTGGCCCACACCTGAGGAGTACCAGGCTTGAAAGACCCGTTGCTGTCCCTGTCCAAAGTCCTCCTGGTTGGGTTGCAAATCAATCAAATACCTGACGATTTCAGCTGTCACTGTGCTGCCACCTCCCCCCTCCCCCGTGTTGTCCCTGTCCATCTGGTCATGCTTCCGACCTGGACTAAGTTTAAATAGTCTCTGGACTCAGCCCACATGTATTTATTAATTATTACAATTTGTACTCTTAATATGTTCACCCGGCACAGCCAGAAGAGGATTGGCCACCCCTCTGAGCCTGGGTCCTCTCTAGGTTTCTTCCTAAATTTCAGCCTTCTTAGGGAGTTTTTCCTAGCCACTGTAATTCAACACTGCTGTTGTTTGCTCCTTGGGGTTTAAAGCCGGGTGTTTTGTAAAAGCATTTTGTGACAACTGCTGATGTAAAAAGGTGCTTTATAAATAAATTTGATTGATCGATACTCATAAAAAAACTTAAGCAAAGAACACTCAGCAAAAGTCACCTACTGCAGTATACAGTACACAAATACACATTATTAACCAAATCAACAACATAGTAAAACAGATGAGACAATAGTGCAATAAGCAGGGTGCAAAGGATGCTGGAGTAAACATTTTTGAGCAGGTATTATGTACATAATGACGGTGGATGTGATCTATATATATAGTGTAATGGAGCAGAGTGCAAATGATGCTGGAATGAATAAATAAGTATTTTTGTACAGGTGTTATGTACATTAGGTAGGTGGATATGATATACAGTATATATACATTATGAACAGCACTGAATTACAGGATGACAAATAAATAATAAGTAGTAGATAGTAAACAGGTGGATGTTAGGGTCAGAGTCACTGGGTTGTTATACAGGGATTGAACCTGGCACTGAGTGTCTGAAGTTGACTGTTCATCAGAGTGATAGCTTGTGGGTAGAAACTGTTCCTGTGTGCGTTTGTTTGGCGTACAGTGCTCTGTAGTGCCTTTCAGAGGGGAGGGGCTGGAACAGGTTGTGATGGATCTTCAGTGATGTTTCCTGCCCTTTTACTGACTCTGGATTTGAATAAGTCCTGGATGGAGGGCAGGTTGGCACCAATGATGTTTCTGCAGTTCTGACTGTCCATTGTAGTCTGTTCTTTTCCTCTTTCGTGGCAGATCCAAACCAAACAGTGATGGACGTGCAGAGAACAGACTGGGTGATGGCTGTGTAAAAGTGGATCAGCAGCTCCTTGGACAGGTTAAGCTTCTAAAGCTGGCGCATCAAGTACATCCTCTGCTGGGCCTCTTTGATAATGGTGTCTGTGTTGGGCTCTCACTTTAGATCCTGAGAGATGGTGGATCCCAGAAACCCGAAGGATTACACTGCAGACACGGCTGTTGAGAATGGTGATGGAAGGCAGAGTTGGGGGGCTCCTCCTGAAGTCCAAAGTCATCTCCACAGTTTTGAGCGTGTTAAGCTTCAGGTTGTTCTGACCACACCAGAGGACCAGCTGTTCAACCTCCCATCTGTAGGCAGACTCGTCACCGTCCCGGATGAGGCCGTTGACCGTAGTGTCGTCTGCGAACTTCAGTAGTTTGACAGATGGGTCTCTTGAGGTGCAGTCGTTGGTGTAGAGGGAGAAGAGCAGTGGGGAGAGCACACACCCCTGGGGGGCACCGGTACTGATTGTTCGAGTGCTGGATGTGGTGTTCCCCAGCCTCACCTGCTGGCTCCTGTTTGTCAGGAAGTTTGTAGTCCACTGACAGGTGGAGGCTGGCACTGTGAGCTGGATGAGTTTGGTATGGAGGATGTTTGGGATGATGGTGTTGAACGCTGAGCTGAAGTCAACGAACAGGATCGTTGTATATGTCCCTGGAGAGTCAAGGTGTTGCAGGATGTAGTGCAGTCCCATGTTGACAGCATCATCCACAGACCTGTTAGCCCGGTAGGCAAATTGCAGGGGGTCCAGCAAGGGGCTTGTGATGTCCTTCAGGTGGGCCAACACTAATCTTTCAAAGGATTTCATGACCACAGACGTGAGGGCGACAGGTCTGTAGTCATTCAATCCAGTGATGGAGGTTTTTTTGGGGACCGGGATAATTGTGGAGCGTTTGAAGCAGGAGGGAACTTCACACAGCTCCAGTGATCTGTTGAAGATCTGTGTAAAGATGGGGGCCAGTTGTTCAGCACAAATTTTCAAGCAGGATGGTGACACACTGTCTGGGCTAGGAGCCTTCCTGGTCTTCTGCCTCTGAAAGAGCTGCCGTGCACCCTCTTCACAGATCATTAGTGCAGGTGGGGGGTCGGTGAGTGGAGGTGACAGGGTGGCGGGAAGGTGACTGTTTGAAGTTGGTGCTGGAGGGGGGAGAGCTGTGATTGGGGGCCTCTCAAACCTACAATAAAAAACATTCAGCTTGTCAGCCAGTCGTTGAGATCCAGTAGTGTGGGGGGGTGGTCTCATGTAGTTGGTGAGTACCTGCAGGCCTTTCCATACTGACGAGGGGTCATTGGCTGTGAAGTTTTTTTCCAATTTTTCAGCATAGCTGTTCTTTGCTGCTTTGATTCCCTTGTCAGTGTGTTTCTGGCCTGGTTGTATAGGGTTCTGTTCCCACTTCTGTAGGCCTCCTCGTTGGACTGACGAAGCTGTCTGATTTTAGCAGTAAACCAGAGTTTTTGGTTGCTGTATGTACGGAGGTTTTTTGTCAGCACACACATCTTCACAAAAGCTGATGTAAGATGTCACAGTGTCAGGGAGCTCATGTAGGTCTGTGGCTGCAGCCTCAAAGACACTCCAATCAGTAGAATCGAAGCGGCTTGTAATTCCACCTTAGACTCATTGGTCCATCTTTTTACAGTCTTGACCACAGGCTTAGCAGATTTTAATTTCTGCCTGTTGGTTGGGATAAGATGAACCAAACATTGATCAGAGAGTCCCAAAGCTGCATGGGGGACAGGGTACAATAGGCATCCTTTAATACTGTAGGAGTGGTCCAATGTTTTAGATTCCCTGGTGGGGCACTTAATGTGCTGTCTGTATTTTGGAAGTTCACGGCTGAGAATTGCTTTGTTGAAGTCCCCAAGAATACTAAGCAGGGAGTCAGGATGTTTTTTCTCCACGTTCATTATCTGATCAGCCAGCTGTAGTAACGCCTCACTAACACAGCCCTGAGGCTGGATGTACACGGCGACCAGAATGAATGAGGAAAACCCCCGCGGTGAACAAAACGGTTTACAGTTAATGAATAATGTCTCTAAGTGAGGACTGCATGATTTTACCAACACTGTGACATCTATGGGACCATAGTCACCAATTGTTTTCTTGGTGACTATGGTCCCAGCTTCCTCGAGATCATTGACAAGATCCTCCCGTGTAGTTCTGGGCTGATTCCTCACCGTTCTCATGATCATTGCAACTCCACGAGGTGAGATCTTGCATGGAGCCCCAGACCGAGGGAGATTGACAGTTCTTTTGTGTTTCTTCCATTTGGGAATAATCGCACCAACTGTTGTCACCTTCTCACCAAGCTGCTTGGCGATGGTCTTATAGCCCATTCCAGCCTTGTGTAGGTCTACAATCTTGTCCCTGACATCCTTGGACTGCTCTTTTTTCTTGGCCATGGTGGAGAGTTTGGAATCTGATTGATTGCTTCTGTGGACAGGTGTCTTTTATACAGGTAACAAGCTGAGATTAGGAGCACTCCCTTTAAGAGTGTGCTCCTAATCTCAGCTCGTTACCAGTATAAAAGACACCTGGGAGCCAGAAATATTTCTGATTGAGAGGGGATCAAATACTTATTTCACTCATTAAAATGCAAATCAATTTATAACATTTTTGACATGCGTTTTTCTGGATTTTTTTGTTGTTATTCTGTCTCTCACTGTTCAAATAAACCTACCATTAAAATTATTGACTGATCATTTCTTTGTCAGTGGGCAAACGTACAAAATCAGCAGGGGATCAAATAATTTTTTCCCTCACTGTATATTGTATGCCAACACTGAGTGCAAGTGTGAGTTTTAAGTAGGCCCTATGTATCATTAGCTAATGGAAACGCTATAATATTTTTCTGCAAAAAAAGATAACCATTACTGTCATGAAATATGATTATATATTGACTATGAAACAAATACGACATGGCCTGCTTATGAGTTGCCCTGAAAGAAAGTTGGATTAATTCAGCTGAAATGGCCAGAAGAGGTGAGCGTAGCTAAATGCTTTTGGTTAGCTTGAGAATAATAGTTGCATGATCGATCATTCTATGGTATGTATGTATGCATGTAATATAGGTCCAGAAAAAATGAAGAGACCACTGCACCTTTTTCTTTCCTTTCCAAAAAAGTTGAAAAGGAAAGTTTTGAGTGAGGAACCCCTTTAAGCCATTTAATCCAGTATTCTGATTTCAACTGGTTAAAATTACATTTTGGAACTATTTCTCCTCCAGGTGTAGTGCTGTTAAAGAGAATACTGAATATTTATTGAGCAACCTTCTAAGATGTGTTATTTTCCTGAGGATCACTCCACTTGTCTTATCAATAAAACGTATGTTAACGAGCAGACAATGGTTTGTGTGTTAATAATGCCATTATTTATGTGATTATTCACAATTTCACTAAAGATGGTGAAAAATAATGAATTCCGATTCTTGCATATTTAGTAATGGACAAATACGATCATTGAAAAACACCTTTATGAAGGTTATGTTGAGCTTGTTTTGCTAATTACTGTTTACGTGCGCATATAATGCAATTGAACAAAATAGGAAGGTAGACGATAATTGGGAATGAGTTTGTATTTTTTAAACTATGTCGGAAATTTCAGAAATGGTAATTAATGATACGCTAGTTAACATTTTATGTCGCTAATAATTGCAAAACATTGACGACTTGATAAACTTATTATTTGGTATACAAGAAGATATTTTTCTAAACTGCTGCTGACCAGAGGCCTTTTTTGCTGGCCTAGTGATATCAGAATCAGAAAATTATTCAGAAATTATTCAGAATCAGAAAAGAATCAGAATTTTTTTTTTTGTAATTTAATATATATTTTCATTAACACTAGATGTATTTTACAAAGATCGTTCCCATCAGTCTACTGACGTAGTTTCATTGCTTTTGTCTCCCTCGGTTGTGCTGTTTCCAGTGCAGCTCCGATAAATCGGAGTTTTTATCCAATCAGATTGTCCACATATGGTGTCTCCGAGTAAAAATCTATCCTGAGACCAATAGAATTTTGAGTGAATCCCATCTTCTGTTGAAACAAATGGGGAGGAGGTTGTTGATTGTCATATTCTTCAACCAATCAGATTTCGAGTTCGCCATAATGAGCCTGTCCTTTGGCACGTAGCAGTCTTCTAGCTTGCCTACTTGCACATATTTCAGGTGGTGTGATCGGAGAGCCAGCTACATAACTGAGATAAAACTAGCTAGCACGTAATGTAGGAACATCTAAGATTTATTTTAACTTTCTTTAGTGAGGTTTAGATTGTTAGATTTAGTGCTTTGGGTTAGATTTTTTGTTTTTAGATTTGTACTGAGCCCTGTTGTCTTTTTAACGCACAATGGAGGAGAATAAATGCATTTGGTGGCGGATTTACTGGCAAAGCCTTTTTCGAGAAAACATGGAAATTGTGAGGAAGGGTCGACCAAACCCCAAGCTAGCAACCGTTCAGGGTAAGGATGTAGTTGATGCAGTGCTTTCTGTTAGATTTGTTGTTTAGATTTGTACTGAGCCCAGTTGTATCTTAACGTAAAATGGAGAATAAATGGATTTTGTGGCGGATTTACTGGCAAAGCCTTTTTTGAGAAAATCTGGAAATTGCGTGGAACCAAACCCCAACCTAGCAGCAGGATTTGTGTGGCACTTTCCATCGACAAAGTACACCTGGTTTACAGCGTCAAAGGAACATCATTTTTGTGAGTACGTTCTTGTTTCTTTGGGACCTGTAATGTCATTGATTTGGGCTTTGCGATGTATATTTGTGTTGCTGCGTCCTGTCATGCATAATGGTACTTTGTACATCCTTGATGGTTTCATTCGCCTTTGATTCATGTTTCTGTAATTACTAGTGTTGTAAGCCTCTTGTTAAATCGCTTTATTCCACTGTCACTTGTGAATATGGGATGGTTACGTCGAATGACAATAGTCTAAAAGCCCATAGGATTAGGCAGCCATACATGCTAAAATTATTTGCTTTGTGTCCATCATGCTGAAGTTACTAATCGTTATTGGTAAGGATAAAGTGCCCCACTTTGGAAATCAAATGCCCGTCCAACACGTTTGTTTTGGTTACTGACCTGTATCTACTTGACTGGTATGCAGGTTAGGACTGTAACCAGCTAATTGTTCTTTTTAACCAGCAAGGTAGTAGACAAATGTAGCTGCCATGTACAAAAGTTGTGCAGCGGCTAATAACTTTCAAGAGGGGATGATTACTTTGTCAATTAAATTACGCTATATGGGCTTAGAAAATACACTGACATGCAGATATAGGGGTATACCGATATCGATTCTAGTTAGAAAATGTTTAGGTTCGGTTTCGAACTGCGAAATTGAAGAGGAGTTAGCGAATTCTGTGATTAAGTATCCGCACGTCAATGATTGTGGCCAGCTGTTACTACCTCCATGATATCCATGCAACCGATTGTGTACCGTTCATGTAAAGGAGTTAGCATTAAACAAATTGCACTCATTAAACCGTTAAAAACAACTATACCGCTCTATACTTGCAGGCCTATTATTTATTTAACTTCGGTAGCAACAGTAACACTCTACATTAGAGATTAGTCAGCAACAATAAGACTTCCGATTTTCATATGTTGCCTTCAAAATGAAGCTCTGTGGTGCGTCTGTAATTTGTGTTGTGTGGGCTACATTTTCAAAGGAAAAACTATGTGGGGGAAATTACAAATGAAACAAAATTACAATTTCAATAATGCTTTACATAGGTTAAATAATATTATAAGGTGGAGCACAGAAGAAATGGTTAGACCTTATATAAGCTAGTGTAGAGAACATGATCTAATATAAAAAATCCTATTTTGATGTTTTTGTTTTTTATTTGCTTGTGCTCATTTGCTTTGGAGATTGATTGTGCAATACGTCCAGGCACACTAGATGTGTTTACACTGCACCTTAGTTTAGGACTAAGAGCATCCTAAGCCCTGGGCTAAGGGCCTCCTAAGCCCAGGGCTAAGCAAGTGTTCACACTTGCATATTTTGAAGTGGGAAAGCACCACACTTAGCCTAGGGCTAGCTGGCCATGCTCTGGAGCAGTGTTAGCACCGACTTTTCAGGGCTAGCCCCAGAAAAATTGTGACAAAATAACCAGTGTGAAACAGGGTCAAGAACAAACCATAGAACGTTTATTGTCCAATCACAAAATCTGCCCTTTCACTTAATTTACATATGCTTGTGACGTGCACCGTTACCAACAGCTTCGTCTGTTTTTGTCCTTTCAATCTGCAAAGTTTTGTCGTTTCATTATTCCTGCTCTATCTTAGCGAAGTAGTTATTGCAGCTTGCTTTGGATGTAGCAAATATGTCGAAAGAATTAAGGTTGACTAACGTTTTTCTCTTTCTTTGCGTAGTTATGACAAAGTTGTTCAAGCAAATACCGACAGGGTGAGCATCTTGATCAGTCGATGTCATTAAGTCGTTAATTGAATTGTGGTAGCGTAACATTGATCATGTGTCAGTGATGTAGGCTACAGTAACATTATTCGCATGCCAGAGAGAACGCAACATTTGCAGCTTATCATAGAATGTAAAATGTATTTGTCCGTTAGCCCAGGGCTTAGGAACACAAGTGTGAATCCTTAGCTCAGGGTTGACAAACTCTTGTGTGAACACAGCTAACCCGGGGCCAGTCTTAGCCTGGAACAATTCAGTGTGTAAAGGCCTTATTTTCCATCCCCCCACTGTAATGTACATGGGATACTTTTTGCCGAACACATTCAAAGCAGTACTCTTCAGTACCGCTGTGAATGTGTTGTACAAAATACTCAGGAGAGTTTGTAAAATTACAAATATAATTTGCAATCATGGGGCACTGTGCAACATCCAGCAAAACAATATATTGTTGTCCCTCTTTAACCCCCAATGCCACACACTATACTGTACATGGAATTCATATTGCCTCATTAGTTATCAGCTAGTGGCTTTTTTTAGGAGTCTGGCTAGTGACTCCATCTAAAATTATTCTGATGACATGAACATTATAACTGACAGTTTAGCTATTTTTAATTTGCATTTTAGATATGGTGTTATGAATTCCAGCCTCAGTAGCTAATCTATGCTCAGTAGCTAATTAATCCACTGTTTTCATTTGTACAATGAATTGCTACTATAGGCAAATATTTAGTGGAATGCAATGCTGCCATGATTATTTCATTTAAAAAAAACTACCTAGCAGAGTCAAAAAAAAGGGTAACGTTAACTATAAATGCTATCGACGTTAGCTAGCTAGTAATGTTAGCTAACGGAAATATATTTAACTAACCTCAGTTTAAGCTAACATTAGTCCATCTAAAATTATTTTGGTGACATGAACATTATAACATACGGTTTAGCTAATAATCATTTGACCATTTAGAGATGGTGTCATGCTTTCAAGCCTCGGTAGCTAATCTATGCTCATGTAGCTAAGTTAATTCTCTGTTTTCAGTTGTTCAATGACTTGCTAATGTAAGCAGATGTTTTAATGGAATGCAACGTTGCCATGATTGTCAAAGCCTCAGTCTAAGCTAGTGTTAGTTCACCTTAAATCATTCTGGTGACATGAACATTATAACCAATGCTTTAGCTATTAAAAATCTGCTTTTGGTAGAGAGGGTGTTATGTGTTTAAGCCTCAGTAGATAATCCATTCTTTGTAGTTAAGTAATTTCTCTGTTTTCATTGGTTTCTACAGCTCCACTTCTGAGGGCTAAACGTATCAATTGTACCTTTAAATTGTAGACATGGTAGTGAAATTAAAATTAAATCTGAGTTGTAATTTAACAATAACACATGCGTACATAGGCTATATGCCCATGCCCTACCAAAGTCAACATATTTTTACAGTAAGAATAGGGAGGGCATTTTCCAAATAACTGAAAATCTGGAAAGGTATTGGTTTTATTGTTGCCACCTGTAATAGTCTTTTGATCATCGAAATTAAACTATTCTAAAAGAAAGAATTTGCTCAATCATTGATGTTAATACACATACTTAAGTAAACATACCTTTGAAAATTATGAAGATTATCTCTTTATACAACAAGCAAAATGTGAATTCATTAATATGCTCTGCTCTGGGGAAGACTGATAAACATCCATTCAGTTATATTTACCATACCATTAGGGTACATTTATTACATTCTGAATAATTCATGCAACTACCTAGTTACATTATTTGGTGCTTAAGGTGTTATACTGCTCTGATAGTGTCAGACATTTGAAGTATCCATATTTATCTGATGCAGAATATTGTATTATAATACCATTTGTGGTAAATGTCCTGAAAACTATTGCAATGTAACATGCAAGTACATTCAGCTTGGCCAAACAGTGGCGGCATAATAGCCATAACACTATCTGTTGTTCTTTGTCACTCAGTGAGATTTCATTTGGTACACATGATCAGGGTTGTGTTTTTACTTTGTGTGAAAGATGTTTCAAGTTGGCCACATGGGGGCACTATAAGAAAGGAAAAAACATAGATGTTGTATTGCTTGCAACTATGGATATAAGTTGAAAAAAATGTGCAATCTGGCTAGTAGTAGCTACACTGCTGAAAGCCGCTAAATGCTGCTTGCAGTTTTTATACTGTAGTTGATCTTTTGAAAAGTTGGCTAAAGTTGTAGTTCCCTACATAAGTAGCTGCATTTGACATTTCAACCTAATGTGGGTCTTATAGATCAAACATTGCCATCAGGTTATGCAGGCGTCAATGTAGGTCATGTTGTTCATGTCAAAAGACCTGCATTTTGGCAGGATCACATGGTGACCGTGAGAAGGTCCTTGTCATAGCAGGATCAGACAGCCAGGAAGAAAAGGTCAACCGTGGAGCTGAGGAGAAATGTTGTCTTTAAAGGTGGATAATTTAAATAAAATTAGTTATGTTATGTGTAGCCCATGTTTTGAATGTTTATATTTATTAGCAGAACCAGAAGGATGTTGAGTCAACCAGTGTAGTCATGCAAGAGAGTGGTGGAGCTTGGGAGGTGAGGTTGTACAGTACTGGCAAAATGTACATGTAAATCACATATCAGCCACACACATTGAAATGCAGAGGTCTGTAGTAGCTCTTCACTAAGAGCACACATCATAGACAATATGTTGACTAAGTAATATTAAATGAAATGGCTGAAGGCTGTATTTTGCATGTTCATTGTAGCAGAATCAATGAGCTGTTGTGTCCATCAGTGCACATACAGGATATGGCCAAAAGTATGTGGACACCTGACCGTCACACCTATATGAGCTTGTTGGCCATCCCATTCCAAAACATGGGCATTTGCAAAAACATATTTGTCACCACTGGCGTTGCTATCCGGGGTGCGGTTGCACCTGGGCCCGCAGTGGATGGGGGGACCCTGCTTGACCTCTATAAAATGTTTTTTGTAATTTTATTTTTTATCGTGTGTTCCTATGTGGTTATCACAGTCAGACTTCAGGATCGGCTTTCCATGCGTATATACCGCTTTGCAATTTTTCATCCCAGGGGGTCCATGTAAGGACAACTTGCACCCCGGCCCGGCGTCACCACGCTACGCCTGTGTTTGTCCCCCTCACATTTGAAATCAAACCTACACCCCTGCACAGGCTGAATCTCAGATCACATACTATATATGCATACTATATATGCCAGATGAATATGCGAGAAGATTAGTATGTCCCAAACCATATTATGTTGAAAATAGTATACCAAAAGATGGTCTACTATTTCTGGTGGATTTTGGAAGTATCAGTGCATACTTTTTGGGTTAGCCTAATATAGAAAACAACCTCTTGTGCAGTAAAAGAGGAGGGGTTTCCATGATTCTTGCATCTTTTCACTTAATGAAAAACTCAGTTATGCTCACCTATATTGATAGCAATTGTATTAATGTAATTTACATATGAAGGAAAAGCAAAGGTTGTTGTGCCATGACATGACATAGTGTGAAGTTCGTCTTCAGTCTCGCTAGAATGGGCTCAATTATTTTGAGTTATGACTATTCTAAGTAGTAAGATACTATTACTGGCTTGTAAGCAATTAAACGGCCAGTGGCAAAAGCCATACAGTTCATAGATGATATTTGTGGTTGAAGGAAACTTCATAAGAAATGTTAGTCAGTTTCACACAGCACTTTGTAGCTAAATATTTGAACATGGCATGATGTTATTTAATGCGCAACAAAATAATTATATTTTGAGACGCAATTTCATGACAAGGTTATACGTTCCACTCCGTCCAAGTACTGGCATACTAGTTTACTATACTAAACAGTACGTACTTCATCACCCACGAAGTAGGCCTACGTAGGCTACTTGCAGTGAGTATGTAGTATGCGATCGGAGATTCATCAGACACTGGCTGAATCTCAAATCGCATATTATATATTATGCCAGATTAGTATGCGAGAAGATAAGTATGTCTCACCATTGTATTGTTAGTTTCTGTCCACTTTTGATCCATGAGGAGAGTCTTTAAACAAACAAGTCAGGAGAATCTTTAATGAGCATGAGTCCAAAATGTTGATCTTCCATAGTTCTTACATGTTCTCCAATGATTACAAAGTTAAGTCTTTTATGCCAGGACACATAGGAGGCGGTCAGTGTTCATAGCCAACCATTACACAGACTATTATAATAAAGGTTTATCCAACAAAATACCCTTGTATGGTGTATTCCAACCTATGACCCAAGGGTCTATTCAGAGAGTCCTATGACAGTCACATACACCGTTCCTAGCAGGTAGTATGGACAGATGGACCCATCAGTAATGGGGCATCCTACCTAGTGTCCTTCATACAGAGATAGTTAGTACTGTCATACATTGTGTCAAGCTTAATTCAATTACTTTTCATGCCCAATATCTATCAGTATACTGAGAATAAGTACGCCAAAAGTTCCCGGATGGTCTGCTATTTCTTGTGGATTTTCGAAGTACGAATCCGTGCATGCTTTTTGGGGTAATATAGACCACAACCCTTTGCGCGCAATGAAAGATGAGGGGTTTCCACGATTCTCTCGTCTTTTCACAGTTATCGTCACCTATATTGATACTTATTGCATCAATGTCATTCCCGTATGAAAGAAAAACGAACATTGTGCCATGAAATTCAATAGCTTTGGCAGTGTAAAGTTCGTCTTCAGTCTTGCTAGCAATTGCTCAATTCCAAGTAGTAAGTAGATAGGCCTACTAGTAGGCTTATTACTGGCTAATACGCTTGTTAAAATGGCAGTGGCACAACCCAAACAGTTCATATGTGCTGTTTGTGGTGGAAGTAAATTTCATAAGAAACGTTAGTCAGTTTAACACAATGCTTAATGGTGTCTAGTTGAATATTCAAACTTGGCATGATGGTAATGCGCAACAAAATCTAATGTTGAGATGCAATTTTATGACGAGGTAGTCTGTCCCAATTGGTCCCAAACCTGGCATACTAGCTTACTATGTACTAAACAGTGTGTACTTTAACATCATCCACAAAGTACGTACTTGTAGTATGTAGTATGAATCTCTCACCATTTGAGATTCAACCACTATCCTTCTTAGGTGTCCGCTGCGTTGGAAGGAAAGGCTGAACAGTATTGGTTGTAGCCAAACTGACACAAAAATGGATAACCAATGGAGAAGCATCATCCACACCTCCCACAAAAGCCTGCCCACAGCTGTGGGGTTAAAGTGCAAACGAAGAACTAGTGTTTCAATCAAAACAAAAAGTTTCAAAAGCAAAAAAAGAAGCACCGCAAACAAAGGGGGCTGTCTAGCCAAAATAGTGTGGTTGATAGCGAGTTATGTTTTTAATACATTTTTTATTCTCAAAATTTTTTTTGCCTTCTATTACTAAATATTTGATTGCAAAAATTTTTTTTTACTTTTAAGTCGCATTTTTGCTTTAAGAACAAATATTTTTGATTGAAAAGAAAAATGTTTTGCTCTCGACACAAATACACACATGTACCTCCATATGGCAACAGTGATGTCGATGCAACCTGTGAATAACTGTTTATTATTCTGTTTAAATGTACACATTTAGCCTAGCTTATACAATTCTTAAACTTCTCTCCACAGATTGCATTGGGAAAGCAGTGCATGGAAAGGCTAATATTGATAATTCAATGCCCAGATAAAGCCCCGCCTCCACGCTGTTGAGGCTCAAAACTTGGTTTTGAGAAATGATTCGAACGAACGTGGGAAGAAATTGTAATCGCAGGAAGAAGCAAACATGAAAAAAACATATTTGAACGAAGAAATGTTAAGATTGGAAGCGAAAATCCACTTAATGAGTTAAGCATACACTTTTACCACATTTGAATCCACGTTTTTCATGTGATTGAATTTAGGTTTTTCATACGATGACATTTTTTATGTTAACCTTGCGTTTATTTTTATTTTCAAAAAATATTTCAGTTACGTTTTTCTTTTCTTACGGTCAATAGATTTGAGCTCAATTTGGCTCCATAATAATTCACAATCAGCAACAGTATTGCTGATCAGGTTGATTTTAATAATCAAAATTTTTCATTGTCAGAGTAGCCACTGGTTTTCAGAGTGTGACGGTGAGGTGACGGACATCCCAATCATCTCCCGCTTTTCCCGGTTTTCCTTTCATCCACGAACACATCCCGGACTTGTCATGTGTCTTAATAATCACTCACACCAGGTCCCAATCCAGTCATTAGTATGTGTTTAAATGTTGCTCCTCTGCTCCCCTCATTTGTCGGTCATTGTTCCTTGTCTACGTTTGTTCCCTTCAGTGGTGAGTGTCGTTTTGCTGCATAGCTAGTCCTTTTGTTTTCGTTTTGTGTGTTTAAGTGCTCTGTGTTATTTTCAATTAAATTCATAACATCGACTGCCACTCTGCCTGCGCCTGGTTCCTTCCTCTCCATCACTACGCCATACGTGACACAGAGATGTTGTTTTTCAAAATATTTTCCTAATCTGTTCGTTCATTTAAATGATGGAATTGCATAAAATGCATTCATAAAAGGCAAAAAAATATATTTTAGACACTTTTAATTGTTTTACTAATGTCTGGAAATTGTTAGCTATGAATGTACAGTAAGCTATGAGAAAACGCTTAGATTTTTATGGAATTATGAAAAGATTCCATTCACACTTCCTCCATCCATTATCAACCCCCTAGTGAGATAAATTGAAACACATTGTAGAGCCTTAGAAAATGTAATTGGCTGCCACTTGCTCTCCGTCAAGGCCCTACATATCTCCAGGCAGGAGTGTACAGGTCAGTCATTACCAAAAAATCCTGCCACCTGACCAGCTCTTCCACCGAGAGGTGGCCCTCCCTACATCTAGATACATGCATGAAGCACATAGTATCTAGATGGCACTGTAAATTTGTAAATGTGCACATCAAAAGACATGAATATATACTCTACCACATACTTTTATGTCAATATATGCACCCTTTAGTGTACAGTTCATACATGTATGTTGACTACAGCTTGTACATTCTCTCTGTTTACACAAAAAACTAGCACAGCCTAGGAGAGCGTGCTAAAGGACGTGAGCCACACATGTAAGGAGCTTTAGACAGCTCTGGATGGTCCGATGAACTAAAGAACCAGAAAAAGTCAAACACTTGACAGTGTTGATTTTAAATAAGCTGTTGTGTACTGGGCTGTAACCTGTGTCATGAACGAGCAAAAGATTTAACAGAGAAGATCCAGTGTATGTGACAGTCCGGCCTATATGGTTTGGCCTGGAGGGGACCATTAGTTTATGGGACAGGACCATTTGCATTATGTATGTGTAAGAGAGAGACAGTCAGAGTGAATAGGTATGCACACATTATGCCTTGCATTCAACATGGGAAACCCAGTGTCATTTTCTGTCAGCCACATAAGATATTTATCATCTCTCTCTCTTGTCTGTTTCTCCATCTGTGTACTTCCTCTGAATATTACCCTCTGTCATCCTGTTGTCTTTCCTTTTTTCATCCTTTCAATCATTCTCCCTCTCCTGCAGTTCGCTTGGCAGGCAAGACAGGATGAAGTATCATGCCATGTCAGCCCATATGGTCATATGGTGTCTTTCCCTTTCTCTTCCTACACCTCTTTCTGGGTTACTGTGACCTCATTCTAGAAGGCAGACGTATGGAGTGACAGATATATCTTTGTGTTGGTAAATCTTGACAAAACATATGTCAAATGTCACATGTATGCAAATGTTATAATGTCTGGGCTTATCCATGAAGTAGGCTATATACAAACATTAATCTACAACCCTGTTTCCAAAAAAGTTGGGATGCTGTGTAAAATGCAAATAAAAACAGAATGCAATGATGTGCAAATTATTTATCTCTATATTTAATTGAAAGTAGTACAAAGAGAACTTATCAAATGTTGAAACTGAGAACTGGCTTTTAAACTGTGCGCTGATAAGCCGGATGGTCCCTCTCCTTTTTAGTCTGGTGGACGTGGCGTCCATGATTCCCAAAAAGTATTTCAAATTTTGATTTGTCAGACCACAGGACAGTTTTACACTTCACCTCAGTCCATCTTAAATGAGCTTGGGCGGCAGCGGTTCAGGATCTTGTTTATGTATGGTTTCTTCTTTGCGTGGTAGAGTTTTAACTTGCGTTTGTGGATGCATCGACGTACTGTCTTCACAGACAATGGTTTTCAGAAATGTTCCTGAGCCCATGCAGTTTCCATTACGGAATCGTGTCTGTTTTTAACGCAGTGTCGTCTGAGGGCTCGGAGATCACAGCCATCCAATATTGGTTTTCGGCCTTGTCTCTTGCATACAGAGATTTCTCCGGATTCTCTGAATCTTTTAATGAAATTATGTACCGTAGATGGTGAGATCGCCAAACTTTGCAATTTGATTTTGAGAAACTTTATCCTTAAATTGTTGCACTGTTTGCCCGCACAGTCTTTCACAGAGTGGTGAACCCCTTCCTATCCTCACTTCTGACAGACCCATCCTCTCTGGAATTTTCTCTTAATTCCCAGTCATGTTACTGACCCGTTGCCAATTGCCACGTGTGGAGGTAAGCAGCACACATGGAGCAGAGCTGCAGTAGAACATTCCTTTGTTCTGTTCATCAACAAAAGAAGAGAACCCATCCGTAAAAGTGTGTAACACACTATCACACAAACAATGAACCAGACAGAGTGTGGGATAACTGGAACCTAAGTAGGCTCCCAAATTAGAGGCAATGTTGTGCAGCTGCCTCTAATTGGGGAGCACCAAAACGGCAGCGCAGAGATGCCTGGAGGCACCTCTGGCTGTAGCCCCCAGGCACAGAGAGATGCCTAGAGGCATCCCAGCCAGGACCTGACAGTACCCCCCCAAAGGTGCGGGCTCCCGACCACAAGACAAGAACAACCAAGGGGGAGGGTGGGGTGGCAGGTGGAGGCTCCGGCCCCGGAGCAGGACGTGGTGCCAGGACAGGTGGAGGCTCTGGCCGCGGAGCAGGACGTAGCGCCGGGACAGGTGGAGGCTCTGGCCCCAGAGTAGGACGGGCGCCGGGACAGGTGGAGGCTCTGGCCCCAGAGCAGGACCGGGCGCCGGGACAGGTGAGGCACCTCTGCTACCAGTCCCTGGCTGTGGCCCCCAGGCACATAGAGATGCCTAGAGGCACCCCAGCCAGGACCTGACACCAACTGACCTAATAAGTTGTGATTATCCGCCAGGTTTAGCTTTTTTGCATTACACAACTTTTCCAGTCTTTTGTTGCCTCTGTCCCAACTTTTTTGAAGCATGTTGCTGGTATCATTTTCAAAGTGGGCATATAGTTTTCAAGAAACAATAAAATGTCTCAGTTTCAACTTTTAATGTGTTGTCTTCATACTATTTTCTATTGAATATAGGGTTTAAATGATTTGCACATCGTTGCATTGTTTTTATCTATATTTTACGCAGCATCCTAACATTTTTGGAAACTGAGTTGTAGCATTCCAACCCAGGTGAGCTATTGATTTATTCTCATTGAAGAGAGATTCAAATGTAAATACTAAAGTGCTCCTACATCCATTTTATGCAGCCTATATCCAGCCTACCCTCAGCCAACCACTTTATTATACAAAAGAGAAGCTAACTAGCTAGTAGTTCCACATGGAAGACTATAATTCCTTTAGAGTTGCCATCAGCCTCTTGGTGGCCCCCCCAACTAGTGCCCATCTCGCCTGGATACTTGACTGTCGAATACAGATTGTCACTATTTCTAAATAATGGACTTTACTGCGGAAAAAAACATTTTCCCAACAAAATTCTTAACCATGCTTTTATATTACACTGCTCAAAATAATTAAGGGAACACGTAATCATCACAGTATATCACTAAATCAATTAACCTTCAGGGATATCAATCTGTCCGGTTAGGAAGCATAAGAGATTGTGAATCAATGTCACCTGTTTTGGTGCAAATGAAAGTGACAACAGGTGCACAGGAGAGGCAAAAGCAAGACAACCTCTAAAAAGGGAATGGTTTTGCAGGTGGTGTCCACAAACAATTGCTGTCTCCTTATCCTTCCTGACTGATTCTTCTATAGTTTTGCGTTTTGCTAGTGTCCTTGTCACTACTGGTAGCTTGAGGCGGTACCTGCAGCCCATTCAGGTTGCACAGGTAGTCCAGCTCCTCCAGGATGGCACATCCATATGTGCCATCACAAAAAGGTTTGCTGTGTCTCCCAGTATAGTCTCAAGAGCATGGAGGAGATACCAGGAGACAGGCCGTTACACGAGGAGAGCTGGACAGGACCGTAGAAGGGTATCAACCCAGCAGCAGGACCAGTATCTGCTCCTTTGTGCGAGGTGGAACAGGAGGAGCACTGCCAAAGCCCTAAAAAATGACCTCCAGCGGGCTCCTGGTGTGCATGTTTCTGACCAAACAGACAGAAACAGACTCTGAGGGTGGCATGAGGACCTGACGTCCTCTAGTGATACCTGTGCTCACAGCCCAGCACCATGCACCTGGATTGGCATTCGCCAGGGAACGCCAGAATTGGCCGTTCCTCCATTGGCGCCCCCGTTCTCTTCACAGATGAAAGCAGGTTGACACTGCGCACATCAGAATCAGCTTTGTCAGGTATGTGTACACATACGAGGAATTTGACTCTGGATTATACAGGCTCATGATGTGCTTACTCATAAAAAAACTTAAACAAAGGACACTCAAGAGTCACCGACTACACATAAATCTTTCAATATACAGTACACATAAAAACACATAATAAACCAAAACAATAACATAGTAAGACTGATGAGACAATAGTGCAATGAGCTGGAAAGGGTATGCTGGAAATAAATATTTTTGTACAGGTATTATTATTTACATAATGACGGTGGATGTAATCTATATATATCTAGTGTAATGGAGCAGAGTGCAAACGATGCTGGAATGAATTTTTGTGCAGGTGTAATGTACATGAGGTAGGTGGATGTGATAAATACAGTATATATACAGTATGAACAGCACTGAATTACAGGATGACAAAAAAAATTAGTAGAAGGTGGATGTTAGGGTCAGAGTTGCTGGGTTATACAGGGATTGTGCCTGGCACTAAGTGTCTGAAGTTGACTGTTCATCAGAGTGATGGTCTGTGGGTAGAAACTGTTCTTGTGTCTGTTCGTTTTGGCGTACAGTGTTCTGTAGCGCCTACCAGAGGGGAGGGGCTGGAACAGGTTGTATCCAGGGTGTGATGGATCTGCAGTGATGTTTCCTGCCCTTTTACTGACTCTGGTTTTGTATAAGTCCTGGATGGAGGGCAGGTTGGCACCAATGATCTTTTATGCAGTTCTGACTGTCCATTGTAGTCTGTTCCTTTCCTCTTTCGTGGCAGATCCAAACCAAACAGTGATGGATGTGCAGAGAACAGACTGGATGATGGCTGTGTAAAAGTGGATCAATAGCTTCATGGACAGGTTAAGCTTCTTAAGCTGGCGTAGGAAGTACATCTTCTGCTGGGCCTTTTTAATGATGGTGTCTGTGTTGGGCTCCCACTTGAGATCCTGGGAGATAGTGGATCCCAGAAACCTGAAGGATTCAACTACAGACACAGGGCTGTTGAGAATGGTGATGGGGGCAGAGTCGGGGGGTTCCTCCTGAAGTCCAAAGTCATCTCCACAGTTTTGAGCATGTTAAGCTTCAGGTTGTTCTGACCACACCAAAGGACCAGCTGTTCAACCTCCCGTCTGTAGGCAGACTCGTCACCGTCCCAGGTGAGGCCGATGACCGTAGTGTTGTCTGCGAACTTCAGTAGTTTGACAGATGGGTCTCTTGAGGTGCAGTCGTTGGTGTAGAGGGAGAAGAGCAGTGGGGAGAGCACACACCCCTGGGGGGCGCCGGTACTGATTGTTCGAGTGCTGGATGTGGTGCTCCCCAGCCTCACCTGCTGACTCCTGTTGGTCAGGAAGTTTGTGATCCACTGACAGGTGGAGGCTGGCATTGGTGAGCTGGATGAGTTTGGTATGGAGGATGTTTGGGATGATGGTGTTGAACGCCGAGCTGAAGTCCACAAACAGGATCCTTGCATATGTCCCTGGAGAGTCAAGGTGTTGCAGGATGTAGTGCTGTCCCATGTTGACAGCATCATCAACAGACCTGTTAGCCCGGTAGGCAAACTGCAGGGGTCTAGCAAGGGACCTGTGATGTCCTTCAGGTGGGCCAACAGTAATCTTTCAAAGCAGTTCATGACCACAGATGTGAGGGCGACAGGTCTGTAGTCATTCAATCCAATGATGGAGGGTTTTTTGGGGACTGGGATAATTGTGGAGCGTTTGAAGCAGGAGGGATCTTCACACAGCTCCAGAGATCTGTTGAAGATCTGTGTAAAGATGGGGGCCAGTTGTTCAGCACAAATCTTCAAGCAGGATGGTGACACACTGTCTGGGCCAGGAGCCTTCCTGGTCTTCTGCCTCTGAAAGAGCTGCCGTACACCCTCTTCACAGATCATTAGTGAGTGGAGGTGACAGGGTAGCAGTGGGGGAAGGTGACTGTTTGAATGGAGGTGACGGGTAGCAGTGGGGGAAGGTGACTGTTTGAAGATGGTGCTGGAGTGGGGGAGAGGTGTGACTGGGGGCCGCTCAAACCTTACAATAAAATACATTCAGCTCGTCAGCCAGTCGTTGAGATCCAGCAGTGTGGGGGGATGGTCTCCTGTAGTTGGTGAGTACCTGCAGGCCTTTCCACACTGACGAGGGGTCATTGGCTGTGAAGTTTTTTTCCAATTTTTCAGCATAGCTCTTCTTTGCTGCTTTGACTTCCCTTGTCAGTGTGTTTCTGGCCTGGTTGTACAAGGTTCTGTCTCCACTTCTATAGGCCTCCTCCTTGGACTGACGAAGCTGCCTGAGTTTTGCTGTAAACCAGGGTTTTTGGTTGCAGTATGTGCGGAAGGTTTTTGTCGGCACACACATTGTCACAGAAACTGATGTAAGATGGTACAGTGTCAGTGAGTTCATGTAGGTCTGTGGCTACAGCCTCAAAGACACTCCAATCAGTAGAATCGAAGCAGGCTTGTAATTCCACCTTAGACTCATTGGTCCATCTTTTTACAGACTTCACCACAGGCTTAGCAGATTTTAATTTCTGCCTGTAGGTCGGGATAAGGTGAACCAAACAGTGATCAGAGAGTCCCAAAGCTGCACAGGGGACAGAGCGATAGGCATCCTTTAATACTGTGTAGCAGTGGTCCAATGTGTTAGATTCCCTGGTGGGGCACTTAATATGCTGTCTGTATTTTCACTTAATATGCTGTCTGTATTTTGGAAGTTCACTTCAAGTTGAAGTCCCCAATAATAATAAGCAAGGAGTCTGGATGTTTTTTCTCCACGTTATCTGATCAGCCAGTTGTAGTAACGCCTCACTAACACAAGCCTGAGGCTGGGTGTACACGGTGACCAGAATGAATGAGGAAAACTCCCGCGGTGAATACAGCGGTTTACAGTTAATGAATAATGTCTCTAAGTGAGGACTGCATGATTTTACCAACACTGTGACATCTGTGCACCAACCTTCGTTTAAGTAGAGACAGAGTTCGCCTCCACTCTTTTTTTCCCCGTTACCTCCTTTACTCGATCTGCGCGGGTGAGATTAAATCCCGGTAGATGAATTGCGCTGTCCTGGATGTGCTCGGAGAGCCAGGATTCGGTGAAACAGAGGGCGGCAGATCTGCAGAAGTCCAAGTTAGTCCTGATGAGGAGCCGCAGTTCATCCACATTGTTGGCCAGAGAGCGAACATTCGCCAGGTGGATTGACAGGAGCGCTGTGCGAAAGCCCCGCTGTCTCAGCTTAACAAGCGTGCCTACTCTTTTTCCCCGTCTACGTCCGCGTCTCTGACCATAGAGCACCGCTGCACCTCCAACTAGCAACTCGGGGAAGTCACAGGATCGATCAAAAGCGGTGGAATTGTATGCGCAGCTGAAAGTCCAATATTTTAGAGCTCATTTCTGGTAAATGTGACCCGAGATGGACGGCAGAAAACCGAACAAATAGACAAAAACACGAAAAGCACTACGGAGCAAAATCCAGAGGCAGCCATCACTGGCGCCATCTTTGAGATCATGTGACAGACATGAAAGAGTCTGGAAAAGAGTGTTGAACGTTATGCTGCCTGCAACATCATCCAGCATGACCGGTTTGGGGTTGGGTCAGTGATAACAAAGGCACTGATGCCATTGACGGGCCGTCACGTTCCCCAGACCGGAATCCAGTTGAAAACCTCTGGGAAGCTATGTATCGGTGCATCCGATGCCACCAAGTAGTGCCACAGACTGTCCAGGAGCTCACTGATGCCCTGATCCTGGTCTGGGAGGAGGTCCCCCAGGACACCATTCGCCGTCTCATCAGGAGCATGCCCAGATGTTGTCAGGAGTGCATACAGGCACGTGGGGGCCATACACATTACTGAGTCACATTATGAGTTGCCGTGATGAAATTCACACAAATTGGAACAGCCTGTGATTTCAATTGTCTGCTTTGATTTTCGTTGTGAGTTTGAATCCACCCCTTAGTCGGTTGTAGATTTTGGTTTCCATTGACTGTTGTTACGTCATTTTGTTTTCAACGAATTACACAATGTACAGTAAAGATTTTGAATATTGAAATATTTCTTTCATATATTGATATATTTCATATATAATATATTTCTTTCATCGATGTGTGATTTGAACATAGTGTTTGTTCCCTTTAATTTTTTTGAGCAGTACATGAAAAGCACTCTTCAGATTTCTGAGCAGCTGATTCTGAATCTGAAATAAAAGAAATGATTGATTGCATTACTGGGCTGTTAAACTGTAAACTGGCAGCAATTAATAACAGCTGCCCATTCAACGACTTTTAACTAGGAGAGGTTTCAAACCTGAATACCTCCAGAAATGCAGGAAATGCTCCAGTTCAGTGTCTGAATTGGAAGAAATTAAAATCTGAGGAAGAAATTTAAATCTTACTATGCTTGAGTTGAGGCAAAGATGATCAAACAATCTTCTTTCTGGCTATGGAATAGGCTACTTACACAGTATTGGAAATTAAGATTTACACTGGAACTTAATATAACCTTTATTCTTTTTCAAAGAATTGAATTAACATAGTCTATTGATTAATATAATTATTTTGACACAAGTGCTGCATTTTTTGCCTAGTCAGATTAGTCTTTTAGAGTCACTGACGAGAGGTAGACAGAAAACACCACCTACTTCCACCACGCCTCCCGGCCTTCATCTTGCTCTCTTTCACACTAATGTTCTTTCTCTCATTCACTCATCCCAGCCTAGCGGGTGGTGAGGGAAGCAGTGCAGTGGTGTGAGAGACCAGGCAGGAGTTATCCTCACACTGTGAGAGACAGAGCGAGAAAAAAAGGAAGGAAACAAGGCAGAGAGGGAGCAAAAGAGGAAGAAGCAAAAAAGGGGAGTTAGGGAAAAAGAGAGAAACATTAAGCGCATGGTAAAGGGTTTAAATGGCTGACTGAGAGAAATGTATACATAGACAGATGAGGAGATAGAAGCAGGGTGGAAAGGCTAGAAGCATGTGACATGGAGTGAAAGAGAGCAGACAGAGAGAGAGAGCTTTTGTTGTTAGACTAGAAGCTCACAAGAAGCAGACACTGACTCCTAGACACAGGGTTCAAGACAGGGAAGAGAGAAAGGGAGAGAAAGAGACGTGTACACCATGCTAAGGAGAAAAAGGAGCGTGTCGTTTGGAGGGTTTGGATGGTAAGTGGGGTGTGTGTGTTTGTGCATGCACTTGCTGTTGTTTAGTTGGTGTGATGTGAATTTGACTTTAAGTATTATGCTATGGCAGTGTCACATTACAATGGCAGGGATGGCTACTAATTTTTAGTTATGGACTCAGATAGGCAGAGACAATGAACAAAAACTATGGTCCACTTGCAGTTGAAGCAACAGACACATAACTATCTCCATATGATACAGCTAGTTCTCTTTGTTTATCCTGCAACGGCCAGTATGATACAGCATATTTCTCCCTATCCTCTCCCTGTCATCTCATTCTCTCTGTCTCTTTCTGTCTTTTGTACTCTCTGTCTTACTCTGTTTGTCTCTTCCTTTGTCTTTTTTCTTCTCTTTCTCTCTGTCTCTTTCTGTCTCTCTCTTTCACTTTAATTAAGATTGCTATATAGGGCATTAGATAACAATTAAAATCCAATTTAAAAATACTGACAGATTATGTCAGTATTACAATTTAAAATACTGACAAATTATACTCAGGAAATAATAATTTACAATATAACATTATTAAAGTAATAATAATAATCAAGATTATCAACATACCAATTAAGAGAACAGTTTCTGTGTTTTTCTGTTTCTCTCTGTGTGTGTGTCTCTTTCTCTGTCTATTTCGCTCTCTTTGTGCAATACAATGCTCCCCACTTTACTGAATCATAGACAGCAAATCAAACCTGTGCCCAGATTAAAGCAGACCTATGTGTCTGTATACCTGTGTGTATTTCTGTGAGAGACTGTTTAGTATGATGTGAATGTGTGTGTAAACCTGTGTGTTTGTGTGTTTGTATATGTGTGTGCTAATCAATATGTAGGTGTGTGGACAGAAAAGGTTGCATGTGTTACACAATCCTCCTAATTCAATCATTCACTCTCACATTACATATTCCATTTCTCTCTTTCCATCTCCTGATCTCACTCCCTGTTTCCCTGTACATCTTCTGTTTCCATCTCTCTTCCCCTCACTTTTCTATTTCTCTGGGAGCATGAGAGGTTGTAGTGAGGCAATGTTAAATAATGTATGAAAGACTTTAGTGGGAAGGAAAAGTGGATATTAGCAGTATTATTTCCTCCCTGCGGCCCTTCCATGCACCTTTCATCTCTCTTTTCCTTTCTTCCTGTTCTTCACTGTACATCACTCTTACCCCTTTTCCTCTTTTAATCAGATTTGCATGACGCTTTGTTTCATTATGTGGTTAGTCAGTTGGGGTGTGTGTGTGTGAGCAGTGTTACATGCTTTATTTATGACCAGTGGGAACTGAGGTTTCTCATACTCATCACGAAGCTTTTAATGTTGACTTCTCCCTCATTTGCTCTTCTCCCCTATCTCCTTTTCTCTGTCTCTCATTTCTGTCACCCTCTTTTCTTCCCCTTTGCTTCATTCCTCCTTCGCCCTCCCTTACTCCTTCATTCTTTTTGTATCTAACCCAAAACCTTTACACAGTGAGGTTAATGGTTACTCTGTTATTTTCATAATGCAAATGGAAAATAGAAAATTGGCAGATTGAATTCCCATTTGATGGGTGAAAGAACAAATGTTCGCAAAACATTACCAGTGTGTGTGCGTTTTGAAAGAGAGAGAGGGTTTACCTGTAACAAAAAACTATGGGATGGAATATATGCAAAGGCATGCCCTAGTCACTGGGTTACTGATCATTGTCATGATTGTGCATGTGTGTGGTGTAGGTCTGTGCTGGGAGGGGTTCTGACACAGGAAGGGTGTGTGTGAAAGTGTGATCTAGTCTCCCACAGAGAAAGACTGATATGTGTTTGTGTGCCTGTGAGTGTTTGAGCCTCAATGCTGAAAAGCTGTGATGACTTTCAGTCATTAGTGTCAGTCATTCGTTTATCAGAAGTAGTAAAGACCCTTTCTTAGGCAATAACATATTTATGAGAGAGCATAAACACACACAGACACACACCCAAACAAACTAAGATAGAGGAAAGAAGGAGAGAAAGAAGAAAGGTGTAGATAAACATGCCTTTTATGCCAAGGTGATTAACTTGTGTTAGTGGGTGCTTACATTAACATTGTGTGTATGTTTGTTTATGAGGAGGAAGTGCTTCACCAGTGCTGGGAGTTGTGTGCCCTTGTCAAAGTTACATGACTGGTTAACTTAATATCTTTTTTTTCCTTCTCTCTCTTCTCTTTGTCTCATTGTCTTTCTCCAGGATCGACAAGAATACGGTCAGTGCACTCAGAGCAAGGTGAGTAGTGAATACAAAAAGTACAGAAACAGTGTCAAAGGCCAAGTGCATTCAAACCCTTCACTATTGTTGATATTTAAACAGTACGAGGTCAATATAATGCTCTGAAATTGTCCAAATTATGATAGTGCCATTCTGTGTAATGGCTGTTTAAAAAGAAATGCTGTGATTTTAAGCCTGATTAGGTATAACAGTACGTGTGGCCTATTTTGTGACATCACAAAGTGGAACTGATTATAATAGACCGATGATTGTTAATCTGAGTAATGAGCTGGGCTCAAGACCAAAGGATCCCAACCTTTTACATTCTGGGACCACCAAGGATAAAATCACATGGGGACAACTATTCGCAGAGTTGCAGATTTCTTGAAATAAATATCTTAAATGTAAAATTAGTCAGGTGCATCCGTAATCTGTAAAATGTACCAGTGGATTATACATTCTATACCATTTATATAGACAAATCTGCTTGGTGGAACCTAACATTGCCCCACACAGTGACATAGGTAACCCCTTCACCTTGACAGACAGGCTCAGTAAGACCAATTAATATTTTGACGGGTGTGCAAGGAGGGCCAGTGAACCAGAGAATAAACAGTGCAGTGGTATGTCTTAAAGGGGGCATTTGTGGCAAACCAGATTACAGAGCAGTAAACTGTCCAGTTTCAAAAGACAGATCTATATTACATCATTGTAATCAAAAGTTGTAAGGATGGTCATTTGAATGAGTGTGAGTTTGGGAGACAAGGTGACATTGAAAGAAGCTAGTTTTAGTAAAAGAAGTAAAGCTTGGACTTAACCTTTGACTGTAGCTTTGAGATGTGGTGGGACATTGAGAGTGCTGTCTAACCAGGTGCCTAGGCATTTGTAAACAGTAACCTGATCCAGGATGGCTCCATTACTGGTGGTCAGGGGCGTAGGTTTCATTATACATGAGTGGGACATGTTCCCCCCCACTTTTTGAAAATGAAATTTTGTCCACCCCCCCCCCCACACACACTTTTTATCAACACAACTTTTACTATAAGAAAAGCTCAACCTCTTTAGAACGTTGCAGTGGCAGTACAGTAAGCAATTGCGTAATTCAAATCAGTCTGGCTTTAGGACCACACGCAGGCACTTTGCTATGAGGTAGTTGCTGGATAGGTCTGGTTACCATAGTAGAGTAGAGGCTACCGTTGCAAATGTGATCTCTGGCTCATGAAAGTTTGGTAACCTAGCTGACATTACCTCTAGCTAATTACCACCGGTTACGTATGAATGAGGTAGATATTTATCTTATCAGAGTGTTTTTCTAAAAGCGGTAAGGTGTAGTTACGGTGGATGTCCACTAGGCAGTGTGGCTAGGCGAAATTTTCGCAGGTCAGTGTGGGATACCGAGCTGCGCGAAGCAAGCGTAGGAGGCGATGAAAAATAGAGCCACGGGGCAACAGCCAATCAGAAAAGGTGTGTCTGGTACACTTTTCCCTCTGTTTCCCTTTACAATAGTTTCTACCATACAATCTTTCCTGTAGCAAAATGGACGAAATATTAATCGTTCGTATCATTGGATGGAAATACTACTAATATTCGGGAAGACATTTCATTTGGTATTATATAAAGCTACGTCGTCAATACACAAACATTAGCTACAGCAGCTGCTATATCTCCTATAGAGTTATCCTACATGTGGTATCCTACATGTGTGGATTAACATATTATTACAACTACTACGTAGCTGTACTAAATAGCTAGCTGCACAAGAGCTAGTAAACGTGAACTCCCGGCATTAACACGAAACAAAGTGTATATGCCCGCTAGCGATGAGCGAATCAAGCGATAAGCCAAGAAGCAGGTGGACATCCACAGTTAGGCTAACGTTATATATGATATGAATGATAGTTGCAAAATATATTAGCTTGCTAGCTAACGTTATTTCGCTGGCTAGCAAACAGTCTACACTAGGTTCACCTCACAAAGAGCTAGCACCGTATGACACCAGCCAAGAAAAGACTGAATTTTGACAAACAGGCGTTTTTTTATGCAAAGAGGAAGTGAGTGGTACAGCTAGCTAGCTATGATACATTAGAAGATATAGCTAACTAACTAGCTTAATACTGTAGTTGATCTCTTGAAAAGTTGGCTAAAGTTATAGTTCGCTACATAATAGCCGCATTTGACATTTCAACCTAATGTGGTTTTTATAGATCAAACATTGCCATCAGGTTATGCAGGCGTCAATGTAGGTCATGTTGTTCATGTCATAAGACCTGCATTTTGGCAGGATCACATGGTGACCGTGAGAAGGTCCTTGTCATAGCAGGATCAGACAGCCAGGAAGAAAAGGTCAGCCGTGGAGCTGAGGTGAAATGTTGTCTTTAAAGGTGGATAACTTAAATAAATTAGTTATGTTATGTGTAGCCCATATCTTGAATGTTCATATTTATTAGCAGAACCAGAGGGATGTTGAGTCAACCAGTGTAGTCATGCAAGAGAGTGGTGTAGCTTTGGGGGTAAGGTTGTACAGTACTGGCAAAATGTACATGTAAATCACATATCAGCCACACATTGAAATACAGAGGTCTGTAGTAGCTCTTCACTAAGGGCACATATCATAGACAATATGTTAACTAATATTAAATGAAATGGCTGAAGGCTGTATTTTGCGTGTTTGTTGTAGCAGAATCAATGAGCTGTTGTGTCCATCAGTGCACATACAGGATATGGCCAGAAGTATGTGGACACCTGACCGTCACACCTACATGAGCTTGTTGGCCATCCCATTCCAAAACATAGGTATTTGCAAAAACATATATTTGTCCCCACTGGCGTTGCTATCCGGGGTGCGGTTGCACCTGGGCCTGCAGTGGGTGGGGGGCCCGTGATTGACCTCTATAAAAATGTTTTTTGTAATTTTATTTTTTATTGTGTGTTTCTATGTGGTTATCAAAGTCAGACTTCAGGATTGGCTTTCCATGCGTATATACCGCTTTGCAATTTTTCATCCCAGGGGGGTCCATGTAAGGACAACTTGCACCCTGGCCCGGCTTCACCACGCTATGCCAGTTTTTGTCCCCCTCACATTTGAAATCAAACCTACGCCCCTGCTGATGGTGATGTTGAAAGATGAAGGAGGCACAGCACCAATTCGACCAAACCACATGACCTTGTTCTTAAAGGTATTAAAACAAAGTTTGAGGGTGGTCAAAGCTTGCTGAACATGCAGGAAGCTATCCTGGAGTGAATCTAATACTGCATCAGGGTGGGACTAATGTCATCAGCATAGACAGTTGTGCTCAAAAGTTTGCATACCCTGGCAGAAATGTGAAGTTTTGGCATTGATTTTGAAAATATGACTGATCATGCAAAAAACTGGCTTATTTAAGGACAGTGTTCATGTGAAGCCATTTATCACACAAAAGTGACACACAGGTGAAAATGGCAATTAAAGGTGAATTTCCCACACCTGTGGCTTTTTAAATTGCAATTACTGTCTGTGTATAAATAGTCAATGAGTGTGTTAGCTCTCATGTGGATGCACTGAACAGGCTAGATACTGAGCCATGGGGAGCAGAAAAGAACTGTCAAAAGACCTGCGTAACAAGGCAATGGAACTTTATGAAGATGGAAATGGATATAGAAAGATATCCAAAGCCTTGCAAATGCCAGTCAGTACTGTTCAATCACTTATTAAGAAGTGCATCTCTTGATACCAAGCCAAGGTCAGGTAGACCAAGAAAGATTTCAGCCAAAACTGCCAGAAGAATTGTTCAGGATACAAAGAAAAACCCACAGGTATCCTCAGGAGAAATACAGGCAGCTCTGGAAAAAGACAGTGTGGTTATTTCAAGGAGCACAAAACGACCATACTTTAACAAAAATTAGCTGCATGGTAAAGTTGCCAGAAAAAAGCCTTTACTGCGCCAATACCACAAAAATGCCCCATAACAATATACCAAACAACACCTTGACACGCCCCACAGCTTCTGGCACACTGTAATTTTGACAAGACCAAAATAGTGCTTTATGGTCACAACCATAAGCGCTATGTTTAGAGAGGGGTCAACAAGGCCTATAGTGAACAGAATACCATCACCTCTGTGAAGCATGGTGGTGGCTCACTGATGTTTTGGGGGTATGTGAGCTCTAAAGGCACGGGAATCTTGTGAAAATTGATGGCAAGATGAATGCAGCATGTTATCAGAAAATACTGGCAGACAATTTGCATTCTTCTGCACGAAAGCTGCACACGGGACGCTCTTGGACTTTCCAGCATGACAATGACCCTAAGCACAAGGCCAAGTTGACCCTCCAGTGGTTACAGCAGAAAAAGGTGTAGGTTCTGGAGTGGCCATCACAGTCTCCTGACCTTAATATCATCGAGCCACTCTGGGGAGATATCAAACATGCAGTTCATGCAAGACGACCAAAGACTTTCCATGACCTGGAGGCATTTTGCCAAGACAAATGGGCCGCAATACCACCTGCAAGAATTTGCGGCCTCATAGACAACTATTACAAAAGACTGCACGCTGTCATTGATGCTAAAGGGGGCAATACACAGAGAGACCTAAGGGTATGCAGACTTTTTGAACAGGAGTTGGATCATTTTTCTTTGTTGCCATGTTTTGTTTTATGATTGTGCCATTCTGTTATGACCTACAGTTGAATGTGAATCCCATAAGAAATTAAAGATGTGTTTTGCCTGCTCACTCATGTTTTCTTTACAAATGGTACATATATTTCCAATTCTGCAAGGGTATGCAAACTTTTAAGCACAACTGTACAGAAAAGCATTGAATGTATGTGAGCCCCTTGTGCAATTATAGTTTTTCTTGGAGTTCACTGTGAAATCTTAGTTTAATCAAAACCAATCTTTTTTATTTGACATGACAGGTTTAGTTACCAATTCCATATTTGGTTTCGAGGAATCATGCTTGTTGTAGAAAAACTAATTAAAAAGGAATTAGCGCCGAAGCAAAAATAAGTAAACCCGAGTTGCATTGGTTAAATGAAGTAGGTAAGTAGAATCAGGTGGGTAAATACTGTCATTGGGTACTAAATCAAAGTAGGGTTCTTTAGGAAAGCATTTCGGCAGTAGTTTCATAAATCGGCAGTAGTTTCGGCAGTAGTTTCATACAAGACACCTGGTTAGTTGGGTGCTTACCATACAACTGAATGCAAAACACAGCATTCCGAGAGGAAAGGAGGTCTCATAGGACATCAGAAGGAGGCTGGTGAGGGCACATTAGTCTGGGGAAGTCTATACAACCATATCAAACAGACTTCAGCTCCATCTATCGACTGTGAGGCAAATAATTTACAAATTCAGAGCATTTACCTTAGACAGCAGTTAAGCCTAGTAGTGGGTGCCCTTCAAAAATATCTGGATGAGCCCCAAGAAAAATTATGAATTAGGTAAATGCCAACCAAAACATTGCTGGGAAGAACTCTGTCAAAATTTAACCAAACTGCCAGTCTTAACTTTGGCATACACCACCTGGACAAAACTGACAGTTTCTGGAAGTCCATTCTCTGAACATATACAGCTCTGGAAAAAATTAAGAGACCACTCCTAATTTTTCTTAAATCAGCATCTCTACATGTATGGCAGCCATTCCATTCTAGTGTCTGTTAAATTCCAACACAGGCACACCTCATTTTACTTAATGAGGTACTGATTAGGTGATTACCTGAACCAAATCTAATTTAACGAGGAAAAGTATAAAAACCACTGCTGTGGTCATCACTATCCTCTTGC